>JASSUY010008906.1:0-51860 GCA_032466535.1 Forpus xanthops
GAAGATAGGATGATAGAGTTGGGGCTGTTCAGCCTGGAGAAGAGAAGGCTGCATAGAGACCTCATAGCAGCCTTCCAATATCTGAAGGGGGCCTACAGGGATGCTCGGGAGGGGACTACTCATGAGGGACTCTAGTGACAGAACAAGGGATAACGGGTTCAAACTTCAACAGGGGAGGTTTAGACTGGATATAAGGAAGGAGTTCTTTGCTGTAAAGATGGTGAGGCATTCAAATGGGTTGCCCAGGGAAGTTGTGAATGCTCTATCGCTGGCGGTGTTCAAAGCCGGGTTGGACAGAGCCTTGGGTGACATGGTTTAGTGTGAAGTTTTCCTGCCCCTTGCAGGGGGCTTAGAACTAGATGATCTTAAGGTCCTTTCCAACCCTAACTATTCTATGATTCTATTCTAAGGTATAATACTAAAACAGGCTTTCTTTGACACAGCAGTACATGGCAGGGCTATTATTTCTCCATCATACTCCCACTGACTGTTATAGGATTATCCCATAAAACTGGTTTCAAACTTTAACTGACATTACAGCTGGTGAAGGTGTCTTAGTAGCCATTGAAACACATATTCGGTAGTACCAAACTATGAATACATGATAAGAGAAAACCTTCTATGATACTTTAGATGTTTTCCATGAAAGAGAAATATCTGATTTCCAATTGCCAATAAAATCCATGGTCTTTCTAGTGAAGTAAAAAAGAACTAAATCAGAGTTGGTCAGTAATTTTCTTATTGAACTTTTTCTCTTATGGATATTTTCAGATTTTGTGCACAGCTTAATTTGCTCATTAAATTATAACTATCTTGGAGATTTCTAGACTATAGGAAGCTATTCCACTGGCTTGCTCAGATCTGTGCTCCAGGGTCATATTTGGCAGCACAGAGAGTAGAATCACTGGTTTTCAAATAACCAGTTTACTGATGCCTCAGTTTATGATCCGGGAAGAGAAAAAAAAATAAATCAAACGAGATGTTGATTCAATTTTTTCAAAAGACATTTCAGAATACTCATTCTTCTGAGGATTTAATCTCTGTGGCCTTTTCAAGGATTTTTTATGTATTTCATTTTCTTCGGAGCAGGAATTCTGCATTCCAGCCCATCCTAATTGAAATCAATGCCAATGATGAAATGCTTTTTGCACTGCAGTTTCCTGTGCATCAGAAAATAACACTGATAATAAAAAGGGACTGTCAAAAGGGACAATCATTTGCAGCTCCGGCCTGGCACGTTTGGCATCTGTGCCAAACAGGTATCTTGGTTATCTTAACTGAGTGTATTTGGGGTTAGGAAATACAGTGGCATTAATAAAAATCTGCAGAGGAAAATCTTCAAGCCTTCAAGTCTTTAACAAAAACAGAAAGGAAATCTACTAAATATGACTAAGTGGTGTAAAAGGTATTAAAAAGGAATATTAAAAAAAAACAATAAATCAAACACAAAATACATAATTGCAGGTAAGCATGACATAAGTTGTTCATTCTTCAATACATTCTGCAGAAAACACAGTATCAAAAAATTCAACAATAGTATTTAATTTCCTCAGGCAGAAAACCAGTTCTGTATTGTAGATGAACAAAGAAAGAAGCAAATACTGCCCAGTAGTCTCTTCCTTAGTGTCTTTCTGGCATAAATTACACTAACAGTGTACCATTCAAATGTAACTGCCTCCAAACACTATTTATCAGAGAAGTTCACAACAATTAGATGTCTGCATAATATTTATAGAGGCTACTTGTTTTCCTGGGGCGCCAACATTCTGAAGAAGGGGTGGGTTAAACAAACTGCAGCAAATGTCAAACAATAGATAATGGAGTGTAAGCATTTACATAGACAAACATCTGCCTTTAGATCTCCTTCTGTTAAATAACACTGCATCAAATAATATCTGCACTACACTTGGAAGGTTACACTGCTGGAATTCAACAGTTTCTAAAGCTGAAAAACTCATTAAATAAATAGCAGCAAAACCAGGCAAAAGTGCTGAATTACTCTGATTACACACATTTATGGGTTGCCCAGGGAAGTTGTGAATGTTCCATCAGTGACGGTGTTCAAGGCTGGGTTGGACATAGCCTTGGGTGGCATGGTTTGGTGGGAGGTGTCCCTGCCCATGGCAGGGGGATTGGAACTAGATGATCTTAAGGTTCTTTCCAACCCTAACTATTTTATGATTCTATGATTCTATGATTTAGTCATGCCATCATGCAGCAGCTATGAGATCAGTGAGGCAAACTTGAGAAAAAGTACATTTTTTTTTGTTTGTTTTTAACACATAAATAAAACTTTGAAGGTATATTTGTAGAGATACTGTTTTGAAAAAAGTAAAGCTTCAATGTATGTTTTACATTTTGCTGTTCTCCAGATGATACTTCAAGGTACACTGACTTCTCTGGAAGGTCTAAAATCAGAGGTATTTACCTAAATCACCAAACAGAAAAGCAACTTCGGAATCCCATTTTTATTTCATTATTTTATGACACTGACTCAGATGAGCACTACTTATCATTCTGAAGAACTTATATAAAACTTTATGCTGTTCAGCTTCATTGTATAGCCCATAAACAGCACAATGACAGCTAATGAGTACTCATTCACAGGACATTCAGGTCAAGAAGAATCAAAATTTGAGAAAGCAGTTTTCACCTTTTTTTTTGCCTGGCAGACATCCAAAATATTGCCAGGGGTTGCACAGAGCTTTATGTAGCAAAGGCAAACAATAGGCTTAGAAAGGTTTAGATTACAGTTCTGCAACTGGTGGTTATAGATTACCTAGAAGTACTCTAACTGATTCAGTTGAGGTGCAAATGTGTGATTACAATTGTCTTGAATTAGCCAAAGTACACAACACAGACGTTTATACTGGCCTTCTTTCAGGCCAGCTTTCTGTTGGCCGCAGGTGCACTGATGTTATCTGGTGCATCATAAACCTGGAGTGACGCAGTACTTGATCTTCATAAAATCTGCTAGTTCAAAGTTAACCTTTCAAAAATACTGGGACTAAATTGAGCCCTCAGGACAAGTTCATATCAGATCAGCAATTTCTGTCATGTTTTCATCTCAGATATTTTACAATTGGATTTACAGTATCATAGAATAAAGACTTAAAACATGAGCAACTTAAGACTATGATTATTTCGTTGGAAAGCTGCTCAAGCAGGACAATTTCTTTTCATTTTAACTTCAGGTATTCCCACCCTCAGACAACTTCCTCCATTGTAAGCACTCAGTTAGGCATGGAAACACAGAATGAATCCAACCTAGGAGCTGACTGAAATTTATATTTATCATAGGGTTAATATATATATATATATATGGGGTTATTTTTAACACATAATAAATCCCTGCATGGGATCAAAATCAGTCATACTAGAACAGCTAAGAAAGATAGCATGGAGGCAGGAATGAGAGCTGGGGGGCAAAAATTAATCAAGTGAAACAATTTAATCCTGGATGGCTGCTGAAAAATGTCATCTTTTAGGGACCACTTGGCTAACTCCCTCAGCTCAGAAAAGATGAGACTGGAAATCACTCTTCTAGCAGAATCCAGAGGAAGAAACACGTCACACTGAAAGTATTTGACTTACACTTACAAAATTACATATGCTAGCCCACAGTATCACCCAAGCTTTTAGGAGTAAATCACATACTCCTTTAAGTTCACTATTCTTTGTATATATGTATTCTGAGAATATATGTCTATGGTCTGCGCCACAGACCACTCTGCAACCAGTTGCAGACTTTAACAGATACAAAATGTCTTTAGTAGTAAATCTAAGCAGTTTTCTAAAAGAAAAGACTGGGTAGAAGGCTGCCTTCTTCAGTTTGCAACACTGCCTAATTGTAAAGCTTTATGGACCATGAAAAGTGAGTCACTTCCATCATCAGCTGTAACTTTAGAACTGATGTACTTAATTTCTGTCCAGCTTCCCATAACCACAGCAGAGTGCAATTTTCTCTCTTAAATATTTTAGTCACAACTGCTCAGTCTTCTCTAGCTCTTTGGTAAAATCAAAGGGTTAACTTTATATTTCTGACCTCCTGTATACAAGGCCTTGTTTTAAAAGTTTCATAAATTGAATTGGTGACCCTCAATTGTATGGGAAGGAAGAAACGGAAAACCAAAAAAGCTCCCAAACATCTGTTGTCACTAAGGGAGATCAAGTACTCCATCACTCTGCAGTTTGTGGGTCAAGCTTAGCCCATTTGATTGGTCTGTTGATTTTGCTTCTTTCTGGGGACTTTGAATGTTTTGCTTGGTTTTCTGATAAAAAGAAAACCTACATGTTAGATACAACAACACAGTAGCACTGGAAGACTTGCTACCATACAGTAGATCTTAGAACTTCTTTGCACGCTTAATTTTCTAGTAGTCTCCAGTAAATGGGAGCAGAAATAAATGCTACTGTTCTAGACATTCTCCAGAGATGATATCAGGAGTAAACCAGATAGGACGGCAAATGCAAACAAAAAGGAACAGTACTAAATGCTTAGTTCACTCCTAAATGATTATTTTGACATCTTACAGGAAAACTTCTGTCAGACACAATTTTGATAAACCTGAGGTTATGTTTCTATTTCAGACATATGAAGAGAATGCCTATTTTTATTCTAACTTCCACCGGTAACTATGTAATTTCAGTATTTAGGCATTTGCATTTTTCCAATGCTATATAATTACCAAGACAAAAGGCATTTTTTTTTTTGCCTATCCAGATATTTTGACTTCATTCTCTTGTGGAGGTGGTGCAGAAACTAAGAGATATACGTAGGAGGGCAGCATGAACTCTGAGTTTTTGACCAATAGTTCTGAGAAATTGCTGTTTTGTGGCAGGCTTCAATGTGTACCAACTAAACTGGAGAATTAAGGTTTTGCAAGAAACATTTCTAATAACTGGTTGGTCTGCCAGGCAAGTAGGGGCCCCTGCACAAGTAGCTGGAAAAAGTAAAAAATAGGAGGAAAGTAATTATTTGCATAGTGGATTATATGCAATCATTTTTTATGCAGAGATCTGGACTGAACATTTGTAAGTTAAATAGTCACAGAAAGCATATTTTAGGACATCTTAGAAGTGTTTGATGTAGAATAAGTATAGTCAGAAGTCTAACAAAAAACAGTGTAGAAATTTGAGACTTCATTTAATTGCAGTTTAGCAGTCAGCTTCGCAAAATGCTATCTTTAATCTTCTTTGCAGTGTTCCTAGATAAAATACTTAAAGTTAATTGGAAGCATATGTGAACAGTGTATGCACATTTAAAGGTCTACAAATGAAGAAATTCAATATCATACTGTATTATTTAGGGATTGTGAGACCTGTAAAGACACACTGCTGCTGTTCTTAGTGATATCATAGGTGAATTATGGCTTTTGCACTATTCCTTCAATTTGCAATCATATGTAGTAGAGCTTGCTATAAGCACAGCAATTCACCTACCCACAGTAAATTGGAGGATTAACATTTACTCTAATCCATCAAAAGCACTGATATATGCCAGAAATTTCAGTAAAAATCAGTATGAACCAGAAAATTAATTCTGTGGCTCCTGTACATGATGATAATGGAAATACCTCTCTAACAGCAAAATAATATCATTATTCTAATATGACTGGATAAAAGAGTTCTCAAAATTGCTAATGCTAAGTAGCTAAAGTATCTATAGTCATTGAAAATTCTAACATTTATCATATGATAAATTTCATTGGATGCATTATTTTTTAGTTACAACGTTATAAATTATTTACCTTGACTACTCAGGAGCAGAAACAGACTTCAGTTTCAAAAATCAAAAGCCATTCACAATTTATAATGGAACAATTCTTACTGTAATTATAGCTCTAATGGGATACATATCAATCAACAGGTAAATCATTATATAATTTCTTCAATTTTCTGTTCAGAGCATTTCTGAAATCATATTTGACAAATAGCAGCTTCAATTTTACATAAATTCCCTTTAGAAGTAGCTGTCATTTGGATTACTTTTAAGAGCTTAAAATTTTTCTTTAAAGTCTTCATATTAGGAGAAAGTAGAAATAGGCAACATTATAAGTAAAAACTACTTGAACCATATATCCATTTGTTCCTATTGTAGTTAGCAGTGACTGACAATTTCTGTCTCGCCATTTTTTATGATAGTTATTCACCTGTAATTCTAGCTCTTCTCTGACTGTTCAGTTCTTGAATATAGATACCATTTTATGACAAATGCTCAATTTTGATAATTATAATCTCTTCGGTTAACCTTTACTGAACTTTCATTGTTTAGGCATATTGAGCATACGTAAAAGGACAATAAGCAAACACAAATATCAAAACTAATATAAAATAAAATGTGAAGAAACTTAGAAGAACAAAAGAAAGACCTCTTTGTCATATACATTTCTGGAAACTGTTCTATAGCTCTTCTATCAGCACCCATGGATCTGGGGAAGGAATGAATATGTGAGCTTTTTTAATTGAAGTTACTGATTCTAGTGCCTTTTAGACCTAATATGCTGCTAATCTAGATTCTTTTTGATGCTTTTAAAAGCATTCTCTCTTCTGACAATTCAGCAGCTGTGGAGGAAGCCATTCCTCTACTTTCCCTGACATCAAGCCAAGTTTCCTACAAAATATGTACGTATGCAATGCTAGGTTTTTGTCACCGCAGCATTGCAGGATCAAAAAAATGGGACTGTAAGCCAGTCTCTTTTAGTGTCCAAAACAGTTTAGACTCTCCTTTCTGCAGAAACCAGCGTCTATCATGTTGGATGCGGAGGAAAAGAGAGGTAAGAAAGCTCATGCTTTTTCTCAAATCCCTTTTGCCATCCAAGTTCGCACAAATTAGTCTCAGGGCAGTGATGGCAGTGACATATATTCTCTTTACAAATCAGTAACAATTTAATAAAGTAGCCTATTCTAACTGCATGTGAACTTCAATCCTCCAAAGGCTTGGGACCTTGGATTTTAACTTGTTCCATTCAGAGATTTTTCTGGCCTCTTAGAGACAATTCTAGCAATTACGCAGTTCTACGAAAATCAAGTTATTTTCTCATTAGCATATTCAAAGCTCAGAAATTGAACTCACCCCTAATACTAGCTTCAACAGTGGTAGGAATACAAGATGCTACTTGCAAAGAACATGTCTACCTGCAAAATAAGATCTGGGGGGAGGAGGGTCTGACTGTTCTATTGGTGACATTGAGTGAAGCTGCAGGTAGCCAATGTACACAATAACCAGACAGCACACTATTTCACACAATATTGAAGATCACAGAGTTAAGACAAGTCTACCTGCAGATTAAGAATACCAAATACTGTAAGGCCAGAAAGCATACAGAGCTCTGCTTTAAATACGGTTCTCTGGGTTCTGAATCAAAACACTTTCAAGAAGCTGCTTCTCTTTCAATTCTCACTAACATGCTCTATCAGCATTTGAAACAAAACTCTCCTAAGCAGCAAATCTTCTGGTCCTATTGACACCAGGATACATATAAACTGAAGGCTTGGTTACTGTTTTAAAATTCCATCTGATAGACAGTGAAAGGCTAAGGAGAAAAAGTGCAATCAGTGGCATTTAATGGTCTGAGTAGGGGCCCCTCCACCAGACTCTGGCAAGATGTCTTCTGACGTGGAAGGTGTACAACACTCCCTTTCAGTCTGGCACCTGGAATTCCAGAAGTGGCTTGAATAGCTTTTTTTTTTTTTACTTTTCCCATAACAAAGAATTCTAAAAGCCACACTATTATATGAGTTATTTAGCTGTCACTTGCTGGGTTTTTTTTCTGCATGAAGTTCAAATCATTAGAAGTTCACAGACTGCATAGTGAAAATGTCTTAATTCAAAGACCAGAAGCTCCAGTCAAGACAGAAAAGTACATGACTCATTTTCACAACTAAGTCCTGTTTCAGTGAGCTTGTGTTTTACAGACTCAGGCATCGATAAACTCAGCACCACTACTAAGGATCGAGTTATTCATTTCAAATTAATCTCTTCTCTGCCATATAATCTCCTTTTTTCAGCACTGCTGCAATTGCAATGTAAAAAAAAAAAAATAGGTTTGGATTTTTATTGGCCATGCAGAAGGCAGAGTTTGGCTGTAGGGCCACATGGACTTGATGAAAGCTAGGTATGGCTTTAATTTTATTCAAAACATTCAAGACTTTATTGCAGCACTTAGGGAGTGCATTAGGTTAGCAAGGTCAATGCAAGCCTATAAAGTCCATAGAAAGGCCCTTTCATTCAAGCTTCCACAATACCCAGCTTTTCTTACTGGGCATTCAAATCAGGATTTTCATTTATTCTTAAGCATATTCAACTCAACAGTCTTACAGAATAGTCTGCATTTACAACAATAAAAAAAATAAACCAACAAAAACACCCCAAGACATATGAGGCTAAATGCATATGGAATTCTGAGCCAAACCCCTAATTTAATGTCTATTAGGCAAAAAGTAGAAATGCTAACAGAAAATAAAAACTCATTTTAAGTAGGGACATACTGTGGAACTTTTAAACACTATCCAGATAGTTGCTTACATGAAATCCAATATGATTTCAGAAATAATTACCTGCTTGCAAGAAGATAGCACTTTTAACGCAAAATACTCTAAAACCATATTTATACATTGACAAAAACTCTGTAGGCTTGTGAACTCTCAGAAAGAACAGATTTAGCTTCAGAATTCATACCGTGCCTCTACTTCAGTGTAGATACACTACCATATACTACTTCAAAAGTCAGAAATTTGGCTTGCTACAGATGCAGTTTCATTAACAGTTCCCCTCCCTAAGATGAAACAATTCTCCTGACAATTTATAAAATAATTCTTCCCAAGTCAGATTATCTGTGCAGTAATACTTGTCTGTCCCTCTCCCCTACCGCATACAAACATTCTTCTACTTTGATATCCCTGCATCAGCAAAATTCATGCTTTTCCTTAATGACTGATACTTATACTACAAACTGAGCACAGGGATCTGCTCTGGAAAATTAAACTATTTGAAATTTCCCCATACAATATTTATTATATTGACTAGTCAGTGATTTCCAATAGAGTAGTGAATAATTAAAATTAAATCATTGGGAAGTCTGAAAAATAGCCAGCTGAGCACATATCTAATAACCTGCTTCTTTTAAATAGAACTATTTTAGCACTACCTGTCCTGCAGTCACAATAGTCATGAGGTTAGCACCAACTTGTGAAAGATGCAGGGTTTTCAAACGCTTAACCTCCATTTGATTTTGATACACCATAAACTCCAACTATTGTTTTAACTACTCCTAAAGAAGCATGAACCTTATTTTCTGGAGCTGACGTACTGGCTGTCACTGATGTTTAGTTATTTACATTAGATTGTTTAATGAAACTGTTCCAGAGGCAGCTGAAAGGAAATATTTCAACCCAAGACCCTAGCGATAACAGAACTTACAAAACAAACAAAAGGAGCAGCTTAGACCCTACACAAATGGAAGTCTGCACAAACTGATGGAGATCTCTAGCAGCGAAAACTCGGGGCAAGATGTGTGGCATCAGAAAATGATCAAACTGTTTGCTCCACTATGTACACTTTAGGGTTTCTAGGGGCAAAATAATTCCCAAAGTGCATATCTTAGAGTGATGAAAGGATCCAGAGCAAATATTCAAATGCATATCACAGAGAAGTTCCAATATACCCCTGGCCACAACTGAAAAATGACTTTCCAATGAAGCAAACCAACTTTCCCTTGAAAGAAAGCAGATAATGGAAACTCCCCTTCCCACAGCCAGCTTGAATCTCTACCCAATACACAGAGGAACTAGGCAGTGCCAATACATCTAACCCTCTTAGTATTGTAAGTAACCCATTTTCTCTCAACAGCTGAGGCACTGCATTTGAAATCTTTCCAGCAAAAACAATACAGCAGTTTCCTTGCTTGCAAATCAACAAATGTAACATGTATTTATTTGTAACATCCTAACACCAGCTTTCAGGACAAACACCAGACAAATACTTAAAAAGAAGCGCTGAAGTTTGAAGAGTTTAGAACACACTAGTTTAATGGAATTTCTCTCTGATAGGTTGTAGATCTTTATTTTCTGATGATTTGTATCAAAAGTCTACAGTGAAAATTGCACTTGAAAGGAGTGACTTAGTCGCAGCAGGTGCATAGTAGCCCCTTCAAATAGTCTTTTAATAAGCTTTTAGCATTACTGAGCACAAAAATAACTGACAAAAAAACAGAGACATAGCATCCTCCTAAGAGCTAAGCACCTTTTCATATAGACTTCTTTACCAGCAATCTCAAAAGGCAAAGTATGGATACCTCCTGTGAAACTGCAATAATATACTTACCTATATATACTGACAGGGATGATGAAACAGCTCCAGCAATGCTGATTCTGAAGATAACATTTACAAAATCATATCAGAGCTATGGAAGTGTTAACCTGAAAAGACTTACCTGCATTTCAGTTTCGATAACAACTTTCATTAAATATATATCTTTCAAAATGTGGTGATTGAACCTAATACAGAATCTGACATTAAGTAGCATCACATATGAGAGTGCTGTACTGTATTATGAGAGCAAATACTATTCACAGCTTAGCGATAACTCTCCCGTTTGCTAATTAGTCATTTTAACAAACAGATGAAAAGGATCTTTCCCAGGGAACAGAACAAAAGCCAAGGAGAGAATCTACTCACATTCCTTTGAGCCGTTGCCACATTTTCTCTGCATGTCCTCCTATTTGATACTTTATAGAGGTGCTTTCCAGTTCCCGAGTTGTTTCCATCGCTCGAGCCCCCATCGTTATTGTCCTACAGCGATACAGTTACAGTCAGGCTCAGCAGCAAGGAAAAGCATTCTTTAGTCCACTACAAATGTCAGAAGATCCACGCATGTTAGACAGGAGCTGCTGTCATATCAAAGCACATCAGAATTACAACAGCTGAGGGGCGATCCTGCCTGAATCGCTATTCATTTTGACAGACAATTCCACTCTCTCCCCCCACCTCCCAAGCACAGAGCAAGTACACACAGCTCCTCTGACCTCACAAGTCTAATCCATATGGGTGAGCCAGCTACTGTACTACTGATTGCTCAAGCTCCTTTCTCGTGCACTTTTTCGGCTGTAGGAATATGCACAGAAGCACAAAAGATTCCTTTAAAATGGAATATAATTCATTGCCATGCAGGATAAATGTGAATGGCTTTAACAAATCCAAAAGAAAGGCTGGTTTCTGCTCTGCAGGTTGGAGAAACAAGCTGCAATAGAAAAGCAGATGGTAGAAGCCAGTATCAGCCACATCAGCCTACAAAAAGAGTGAATGTTCAAATGCCAGAGCTCTCCTCTCTTTAGCTGATCCTGAATTGTTTCTTAAAGAATAAATATCTACCAGCCTCTCAATAAAAATATGACTGTACAAATGCTAAGTCAGTAGTAAAGACATGTATAAATCCCTGCAGAAGAGAAATCAGAGAGCTCTACAGGTTGTTATTGAAGGAATATGCTGTAATGATGACTATACACCTTCTCCTAGCAACTCCACACAGTAGGTAACTGTCAATTTAACTTGGAAAATGCAGCAGCTGCAAGACAGCCCGCTCAGCAAATCCTTCGGGACAGCAGCATGCGTATGTCAAAATCTGATGCTGAATTGTACGTGTCTGCCAGCGAAAAACAATTTAGTGCATGCAAGCAACAAAAGGGTTGAGGAATAAATGGTATGCCAGCCATGCAGCAGATTGCCAGCTCTGCCTTTCAAGTGAAAAGCTAACCAGCTAGTTGTACAGCCAAACCTGGGTTTTGGAGAGAGCAAAGGAGAGGATTTTCCTACTGCTTGCACAGACGGGTTTGCAGAGCAGCTTCTGTACTCTGTAAATAGCACCTGTCTTGTTTGGTGAGTCAGTTACAATCTTCATCTCTGAAGCAGCAGCCAAATAATCAAATATACCACAGACTTATCTTAGAGATCATGCTTGTTTCAATCAGAGCAAGAGCTGTGCAAGAAGCCAGGCAAGAGGGGTGTGCCAAGTAGAAGCAAATACATCTGAGCTTTGCCAGCTACTCATGTCACTGCCAGGTGGGAAAAGGTGGTTTGGGTCCACAAAGGGACAATGAGGATGAGTGTGTTTGGATGCTAACTAGAAGGAGCCTAGGGCTAGGAGATGCTTATCTCAGTATGGATTTAACTAGACAGTTTTACCTGTGTAAAATTTTACAAAGATGTGAGATGACGAGGGGTCCCCATCTGATGCAATTGGCAGACATGGATAATACCTTGAAATACACAGGATCTTATAGAAAAATAGAGGCTTACTGCCTTGAAATAATCCTAACACCTCAGAATTTCGTGATCAATTTTCTTTCTCCAGGATACCTTTTTTGCCCATTATAGATTTAAAATACACCCTATGAGAGTTATAAACTAGTTTGAGATGCGTTTATACACTAATTTCAGGTGGGTAATTGAAGAACACATTTTCTTTACTTCTATGGCTTTAACACACACAATTTTAAGATGGTATTAATTGATGGACTTTCACAGAACTATTCCTAGCTCAGACATGTAAGAGTCAGTCCCATAAAATGCACAAGTAATATCTGAAAAACACTCACTGGATGAGCAACAACTCTTACAATTTTCAAACAGCTTCATAAGACAACAGTGAAGAAATACAAACAGCTGTTTTCCAAGAACTGCATAGCATTTATCTGGTTAAAGGCAGCAGAAGTATCTTTAAAACTTCACTAAGGAACCACTTAAAAACTTCCAAACTTTCCACTCCCGATATCCATGGAGTACAACTAAAGTTTGTAAAAAAGAGTATAAATATCCTTCCATGGAATAACTAATGAGAACATCTCACACTAATCTGGGTTCTTCCCTGCCTTCTAACTTCCAGATATCTGAAGCAATGCAAAAAAATAAGTATTTATAGAAACCACATAAACCTCCAGGGACAGAGGGGAATTTTAAAGGACTATTTTTATTCATAAACTTTTCTCGGCTCTTGTTGTCCAGTTATACAATGAAAAATAGTGGTGTTTGTAAGCTGTTCTCTCTCTCTCACAAGGAAGTAAGTCATTTAAAATGTATCATCTTGATTTACTGGAAAAAAGTATTATGAGCAGGTAATATCCTTCAGGAAGGGAGGAAGGAACAAATTGCACAAACAATATCACTGCAAATGGAGATGCATTTTCTAACTTCAGCAGAACTCCATGAAGGAAAATCGTAAAAACTTTTCTCCCTGCAGGACCACACCACTGCAACAATGGAAATTTCTACAACAAAAGCAAGTGGCATAGCTTAAGCAAAGCACAAACAAAGCAGCTTCCCCCCACAAAGACATATCCTGAGGATCAATATAGCTAATCAGCAGAGATGGCACCAAAGGATGAAATTGTGTCTCTGAAAATGAAAGAAGCAGCAGGAAACACATAAAACTGGATAGATAAGGCATTCAAAAATCAAGAAAGTTGCCAGAGCAAGTGTCCTGTTTGTCCTTAAGGAGAGAGAAATAAACCATTTCAAACAAACAACTTTTAGGCATGTTGTGAATCTTGGAACATGGGCAAAGAAATCCTCATGGAGACATGGAGAAAGACCCTTTCTCCCTTTAGCTTCTGTGAATGAAACAGCCAAGCCTGCATCCTTCCTCCCACTCAGAGGAAGGCAGACACAGCAGCTACAAATGACAGAGACAAAGCAGTGCACACACCCTTCTGGCAGCAAAAGGTGACCTGGGGCAGTAAGAACAGGAGTGTGCTGCTGCAGTATAGAACAGCCATACATTACAGCCCATATGTAATAATGAGGGGATCATAGGAAGAATCATGGACAACCTGACTTGCTCAGAAATACACATCTGTGCCCCTATAGCAAAACTGGTCCATAGAAGATACAGAATACTAAACAATAAGCAGCTACTTTAGGAAGCCAAACCAACTAGAGAAATAGCACGTTAAATATATGTTAAATAGCTACGTAACTATTTATATTAAATATGTTAAATAGTTTTTCTCTTTCCTTTTACTGTTCTTTTTCATTTTTGCACTAACGTTTGTACTACAGTCCCAGCAAGCTGTTACAGTCCATCTTCCTTCTATAAAATTATAATCTTCTTTGCCCTGTGCCCACAGCAAATATCTATACTAACACAAACAGTAAAAGATAGCCTCTATTAGTCATACAGAGATATATTTAAAATAGGAATAATTTGCTTTTTCACCCTTTAATTATGGCAAAACAAAACTGTCCCTGTGCCATTTAATACTCAGATAGGAAGCTACACTTAGCACTAATGTATCGTAAACTCCTTTTATGTAAAAACACTTCAATAGCAATATCAATGCAAACAAACACATTCAAAACACACCCAACAGTAAAGAAATGAAGTTGACTTTTCAGTATTGAGTACTGAGAGTCCTTTACAGTTATGTCAAAATCACACAGTTACAGCAAAAATAAATTACCTTAAAATTGGGAAAATCCTGCAGCTAGACCAGTTAGAGATTAGTTACAGAAATAGGAAAGGGATCATGAAGGTTTGATGAGGAGAATTAGATATTTATTTTAAATAAATCCTCACTGAAGGGAAATTAAATATGCTGTTTTGTTTGAAATTATCTTCAAAACATCTAACTCATGACAAATGGAGAATAAGGAAGTATCAAGAGGCTTGCAGGGTGACTTGGCAGGCTAATACTCATCCCTCCAAACCTGATGACATGAACCTCCCTGTGGTGGAACTGCAGGAGAGCCATGAACCAATTAAGAAATTTGAAAACATAAGGGGAAAAAAAGCCAAAGCAAAACTGGAAGTAGAGACATCAGGTATTAGTTCTCTGCGTTGACTGTCCTGGCCCTCACTTAGCAAGCACCAATACAAGTTTAATTTTAAGTAGAAAAAGTATTACATTTATTAGCTGGGTAAGACAGAGTTCAGCACCATAGTTAATAACAGAGTTAAACTACTGAAGAATTGCCTGCCAGTGGACATGAGTATTACATATTACTTTGTCAGCAGAATCTAAATGACGACAAATACTCCATCACCCAAATTCTGCACTTGCAGAAAAGGAATGGTCTGCTAGATGGTGTTCTCTATGTCTCTTTCTGCAGCAGAGGAAAAAGGAATAGTTGGTCTTATATTTGGCCTTAACAAAATTCATTTAAATTACTTTATTTAAATACATGACTTCATTTAAATAAATAACTTCATTTAAATACATAGATCTCCAGCAATCTGGCAATGGCAAAATACCGATTTTCAGATTCTCCACAGAACATATTAACAACTTCAGGAACAGTGACTTTAAAGGTTGACAGTGCATTGACATTGACTCAATTAAGTGGGCAGGAGTTGAGATTGACATATGAGCAGAGATTAGATGACCTAAATAAGGAGATCCAACAAGGAACATTTTCTCTTTAAGTTAGTTAATGTTTATTTTAGTATTTTCTGCTTGTCATGGTTTTACCCCAGCTGACAACTAAGTACCACACTCACTCCACACCAGTGAAATGTGAAGAGAATCAGAAAACGCTAAAAACCAATAATTGAAGTAATAAAGTAAAATATAATAACACTAGCACTAACAATAATACTATGAAAAAAAGAGAGGAATAAAACTCAAGAAACACAACTTACACAAAAAGCAATTGCTCACCATCCACTGACCCCAATTCCTTGCAGTGATAGGTGGCTCCTGGTCAACTCCCCCCAGCTCATATTCTGAGCATGATGTTCTATGGTATGGAATATCCCTTTAGTTACTTCAGCTGTTCTGGCTGCGCTCCCTCCTGGCTTCTTGTGCACCTCCTCATTGGGAGAGCACAGGAAACTGGAAGTCCTTGATTCAGGGTAAGCACTACTTAGCAACAACTAAAACATCAGTGTGTTATCAGCATTATTCTCCCACTAAATCCAAAACACAGCACTATACTAGCTACTAGGAAGAGAATTAACTCTATCCCAGCCAAAAGCAGGACACTGCTACATCTGATTTACTGTATTTGAGGCTTGTTCATACAACCACTAAAGAATGTACATTCATTCACATGCTCTGCAAGTACAAACCTTCAAGTATAGCGGGGAAAAAAAGTACTTGTTTGCTGTGTGCATGGCATATATTGGTAATGAATGTGGAGTTAGATATTAAGACCTTATCACATTTGATTGTTCAATACTGACCTTACTAGAGGTCACCAGCTCCAAAATCTGTCTCTGTGAGTGTGGCCACTTCAGTACCAAGTACAGTTGGGTTGATTAATGCAGATGTCTTAAAACTGCACCAGTGCAGTCTTAGACCTCACTGCAGTCAATAGAATTTAGACGTCTAGGTGCCTTAGGTAGGCACATCTATTTTAAATTTTACTTTGAATATGATCTTTCACACTCAACTTACTTCAAGAACTCATTCATTTAATTCAGCTAACCAAAGAATCTGAAAAATTCTGGGATATGGAGAGATGGGGAAAAAAAAAAGAATAATTGAGAGGCGTGCGATGGATAATCCAAACAAAAAGAACTGCAGAGGAAAACTTGCTACCACATCATAAGCAGCAAGACAGAAAAAGATGAAAAGATTACTATTTTTGAGCAGCCGGACTTGGAAGGAAGCCTTGGAAGCAGAGTTTGAAAAGTATTGAAAACAAAGACAGACAGCTGCCAACCAAGAAGAAATCAAATATTCAGTGGAAAGTGTGCTGCATCTCAGTGAACGAAATGAAGCAAGGCAGGATGATAAAAGGATCATCCTGACCTGCTTTGTAAGATAGATGTTTCGTTTGCAGCTGCATGCTATGTCTTTCTCCAGGTATGTGGAAACTGGTCAGCAGAATTTCACTGGCAATTTAAGGTGAAAGATAATAGTTTCATACACAGGAAACAAACTGGATGTTGAGTGAAGAAAACAATGTAAAGTACAGAATAGTTCTGAGATTTTTCTTTAGTCTTATTTCCCGCTAAAAGTAATTGTTATAATTTTTCAGTACTTAATTTTAATATTTAAGAAAGAAAGAGGCAGGCTGTGATAATCTTATTCAAAATATGTCTGAAAACTGGATTAAAGTTTCTGAAAACAGAAACTTTAGCAACTGCATGTAGCTCTTACGCTGCCACAGGGCAATCAGCACAACCTAAGAAAGTAGAGGTTAAAGGGTTTTAAGGTTTGCTGGATTTTAACTTCTTTATTCAGGATGAATTGGCAAATGGTTTTGAAAAGCATTGGCTGAAGTTGCGGAGGAATACTGATGAAACAAACTTTGATTTTTAGGAACTCCTTAGGAAGCAGTTTGTCTACAAATCTAATATGATTTTTGCAGAGAGGAAATCATTCTAGAACTGACAGTAGTGTTGAAATAGGAGGGATTGATACTGCTGCAGAAAATCACAAGGATAAGGATGTACTTCATAGTAACATGATATTGTTACATTTCAATGTCAGAAAAGGCGTAGTGCAGAACCAAGAGTTGTGAAATCATAGAATCATAGAATGGTTTGGATTTGAAGGAGCCTTAAAGATCATCTAGTTCCAGTCCCCCTTCCATGGGTACAAACACTTTCCACTAGACCAGGCTGCTCAAAGCGCAGTCCTTGAAATATTCCATTTTAGTTGTGCTCATTTTATCAGAGGCCACTGCCTGTTTTATTGCATTTCATGTTTTCATTCTCTTCTATAGGATTTTTTCTGAAGCTATTATAATTTTGATAATCACACACAAAGGAAGTAATGATAAGGGAAAAGTCATTTGAACACAAAAGCTATGGTTGACTGAAAATTGTATCTGGCCACATTACTAGTATAAGAGAAAAAGTGAAAGAATACAGAATACAGGGCAAAAGCAATTACGAGATCTGGATATGTCAAAGCATTAGACATTTTATCCCAATGAAATACATTAGATGTAAAAAAAAATCTAGTCCACAGTGGCAAGATGTGCACAGACAAAGACAGCATGGAGTAAAGTTGTTTCAGCTAATTACTGTCTAAAAGAGGTTCTTGCAAGCATTCATTTTGAGCTATTCAACAAAGAAAACAAGAAAATCATTCCATTTTGCTATATGTTACTTACACAAAGACCATAGCAACAAGAAAGTGTTTCTTGATATTTATAAAAGACTATAACAGAACAGATGCCAGCACAGAACAAAAAAATGTCACTTCATCTCAAACTAAAAATGCAGAGAATCTACCTTTACCATGGCAGCTTCTACTGTAAACCTGTTTTCCACTAGTAATTGACTCCAATCAGGTGGAATCAATTCATTACACCCCACATCACCATCCCTTCCAAACCTGAACTGAGTTTTCACAACAGAAGGGCAAAAGCACTCCCTTTCTATATCATAATTCCAAGCACCTCCTGTAAATTTGGTGCAGTTCTGGATGACACAGTATTGCATGTGATACGTTGAAAGCAGACTACATCAAAGAGTGCTTTCAAAAGTATCAAGATCATAATTTGTGTATGATTTTGCTTCAAAAAAAAATAAGATAATCATGATCTCTTCAATCCGTGTTATAAAAATATTGAAGGAAGTACCTACTTGGTAATGGCAGTATATTGCATCTATAAAACAGCTACTTGATCAAGATGGGAAAGTGATGAAAATAATTAAATACATAACCTGATTACTTTCATTTGTAAATACTCCATGTGCAGATATTACCTGGACCCATGCTAGCTCCTACTCTAGAAGAGGAAGGGGATGGGAGAAAGAAAGTAAAAGAAACCTGATTCTCTACGTTATTGAACTTGAAGACAGTTACAGTTATTGTGTTTCTGTTTAAACTAATAGATTGTGCTCCAACAAGACGAAAGTGCAAAACCAAGATGAAGGGGTTTTCAAACCTAACTACTCATACTCTGGGTGCCTGCACCAGTTCCATAGTGTCATCTAAAATCTGCATTTGAAATATCAGAAAAATCAGAAAAAAAGGTGTGTACAGAAAACTAAACCATGATTATCTAAACTGTAGCTAGGAGATTTGAAGTTTTGGTCATCAGAAAATGGTTTTCCCTCAAAGAAAAAGTAGTTAATACTGAATGTTATATTACCTTTCTTCCTATTGTACACATTCTGGGGAAAGACTAGCATCTGTAAGTAAAAGCATTCTGACCTGGGTTGTTAGATCTCATCTGAGACCTTTCCTACCAGTTAGAGAAGAAATCCCCAATCCCAAACCAATTCTTTCATCCTTAGAGAAAACCTGAGAAAAAAAGAGCATTGAGTAGTGGCTGACTGGCAGGTAAAACAACAGGAAAAGCAGAGGATAAGAATCAACAAAACAGATAAATAGTGTTGTGATTTGTCATGGTTTAAGGCCTTCACACAGTTTTGCTCACTCACTCCTCCCTCTTTCTTCCCCAGTCCCAGGGGGAAGGTAGGAGAATCGAAAGAATGCAACTCCCACAGGTTGAGATAAGAACAGTTTAGTCACTAAGGTATAACATAAATCACTACTGCTACCACCAATAATAATACAAGAGAAATACAAGGAGAGAGTACAACAGCTCACCAACTATATATCCAGCTTGACCACGCAGTGCATGCCCACCCTTCCGGGTCTCTGCCCTCCATTTTTACATCCTGGGCATGACGTGCTGTGGTATGGAATACCTCTGCTGAGTTTGGGTCAGGTGCCCTGTTTCTGCTTCTGCACAGCTTTCTCCCGGCTTCCCCTCCTCCCTGGCAGAGTATGAGGCTAGAAAGTCCTTGGTCAGACCAAAACATTCTAAATGTAACTATAAACACTGGTGTTATCAGTGCTGTTTGCAGGCCCAAAATCAAAAACACCAGCTGCACCAGCTACCAAGAAGGAGAAAAATGGCTGCTGCTGATGAACCCATGGCGTGGTTTAAGCCTCTCAAACTCACACAGTCGCTCTTTCACTCCCCCCTTCTTCTTCTCCCTGCTCCCACAGGGATGGGAAGGAGAATCAAAAAGAATGCAACTAGCACAGGTTGAGACAAGAACAGCTTAGTAACTAAGGTATAACACAAATCACTACTGCTACCACCAATAATAATAATGACAAGAGAAATACAAGGGAAAACAACACAACAGCTCACCACCTATACCCAGCCTGCCTAGCAGTGCACCCCCACCCTTCCAGGTCTCTGCCCTCCATTTTTGCATCCTGGACATGATGTGCTGCGGTATGGAATACCTCTTTGGCTAGTTTGGGTCAGGTGTCCTGTCTCTGCTTCCTCCCAGCTTCCCCTCCTCCTCGGCAGAGCATGAGACTCAGAAAGTCCTTGGTCAGACCAAAACATTACCAAGCAGTAACTGAAAACACTGGTCTTACCAGCGCTGTTGCCAGGCTGAAAGTCAAAGAACCAACACATGTAACAGCTACCAAGAAGGAGAAAAATGACTGCTGCTGATGAACCCAGGACAAACAGTTAACAGGAAAATTTGAATTTTCATTTCACAACATCTCTGATAACTACCTTAATTTATATGTGTTATGAGTAACAGAACAGAACTAAAATTCTCCTGGAAAGAATTATGCACCTAGTTTGCTACTAAACATGGAACTCAACATAATGGAGCAATGGTGAAGACTGATATAAATTACTTCCCAAGCGACTAGATATTAACAAGTCCAAAAATGGCTGTTAAACAAAATGGTTCACATGAAACCTTCAGCTCAGGTTGTGAACAAACTGTGGGATGTTACAAGGTGAAAAAGAGTATTAGAGAAGGCTCACTATGTACCTATTGTTTATTATATTCATTTCATAAGTACTTTCTCCAGTCCATCACTGGGAACAGAATACTAAGCGATAGAAATATGGTAACTCTTACATCTTTGTTCAATATAAAAGTGCTTCTCATGACATAGAAAAATATATTTTTTTCATTTTAAAATTAAAAAAAAAAACAAAAAACCCTGTAAAGGCAGTTTTTTTCCTCCTTAATTTATAAAGCAGTAGTCTCCCATAAAACCTTTGCAAAATTCCTTCCGTTTCAGTAAATAAGATGATGAAGTCATTGATATTGCATATGCATGGTAGAAAAGTAAGTACACGGAGAACCTCTAACAAAAAGCCAAGAATACGTTCCACAAAACCTTCAACTTGAACTGGGTAATTTGCTATATAGTACAAAACCTACATAAGAGATGCAAGGAACCTGGGAAAAAAAAAAAAAAAAAAAAACAGCAAATTCAAGCTTAATTTTCACAGCTTCTAATTTTAAAAAAATTCTCTATGTACAAAATTAACATTCACCAAAAATGAGTATGAAAGAGAACTGCATTGAATATTATTAAGTAAGTTGTGTTGGTGCATGCATAATGTTATCTGAATCAGAATTAGTCTGTTCAGAACCTCTACACTTCAGGGAATTGCTACATAACTTGAATCTAAGTGCAGCTGAAATCAGAAGGGCTTTTTCTTAACATATTCTGCATTTTAACCTTAATTCCATCAAGACAGATTCCAGCTTTTGGCTTTTAAACATATTCAAAAATGAGTATTAGACTGATGGTAAAAACTGGCTGCGTCTTTGAAAATTAGTTCAACAGTCTAGCATGCAAGAAGATTAATGATGAGATCAAAACTCAGCTGTCAGATGTTTAGTATCACTTAAATGTGCATTGGAACATGCAAGTTCAACCAAAGTGTAAAGGTAAAGTTTAGGTAAGTTTTAAAGGTGTGCTGCAAACTAGCGCTCTGTCAATTTTTTCATATCAACCCATGATTTGGTAGAAATACATGCATTTTCTAAGCAATAATTAGAAGAGTCAAATATATGAATTCAAATAAATGAGCAATTAAAATTATGACTTTTCAAAGAAAACATTTGCTTCCTCCTTAAATGTTAGAATAACAGGTTCCAAAAGTATGATTTAATCATCTCCCTGTCATGGTTTAAGCCCCGTTGGCAACTCAGACATGCAGCTGTTCGCTCACTCCCCCTTCTTTTGTACCCCCATCTCCCAGAGGGATAGGGAGGAGAATCGAAACAATGTAACTCCCACAGGTTGAGATAAGAGCAGTCCAGTAACTAAGGTATAACACAAATCACTACTGCTACCACCAATAATAACAATATTAAGGGAAATAACACGGGAAGAGAATACAACCGCTCACTGTCCACTGACCGATACCCAGATAGACCCAAGCAGTGATCAAATCCTTGCAGGTAACTGCCCCCAGTTTTTACATCCTGGGCAGGATGTTCTGTGGTATGGAATACCTCTTCGGCTAGTTTGGGTCAGGTGTCCTGTCTCTGCTTTCTCCCAGCTTCCCCTCCTCACTGGCAGAGCATGAGACTCAGAAAGTCCTTGGTCAGAGTAAACATTACTGAGCAGCAACTAAAAACATCGGTGTTATCAGTGCTGTTCCCAGGCTGAAAGTCAAAAACACAGCACTGCATCAGCTACAAGGAGGAAAACAACTGCTACTGCTGAACCCAGGACACTACCTTATTAATTTGTACTTTATTGACCCTTGTGCAAAGGAATATTACGCATATACTTAAAAGACTGATTGTTAGTGGAGGCAGCAAAACTACTCACATTTACAGATTGAAACCTGAGGCAAGAGGAACTGTTCTTAATGTCAAATGCATTACTGATGGAGGAGTACATTAGCAGTAAGTTCACATATTTTGTCAGATATACAACCAAAAGAGCTTTCTCTACTTTGAGAAGCTGTAACTCCTCCACCACAGACTGTTTTCATTAAAATGCCTTTTTGCACCTGACATTATTCCAAGAACACTGATAGGACTGAAAAACACCATTACTCTCTCTCTTATTCACAGTGTGCAGGTACTAACACTGATGACTAAGCTGATACAGCTGATGAAGTTGCACTAGCAATAAATACTTACAAAAAAAAGAGTGTAAAGGAAAAGTAAGCCCCATACAGCCCTATGCAAAAAAAGAATCAGAATCCTTTTTGGGGTTTATTTTTCTTCTGCTTGTTTGTCTATTTACTATCATAGTGCTTCCTGCCTCTATTAATCACCATCAGCATAATTTCTGACCATTTTTAGTATCTGTAAATTGTTGCAAACCTCCTATCAATAACAAAAAAACATGTTTAGAGATCAAATCAGACAGAATCTATGTCAAATTTGGGGAGAAGGAGGAGTGAACTCACTCTACTGTGTTTAAAAATGTAAAAATATATCGTAAAACAGTGAGGTGGCTTCCACTGAAATAGAAAACAGACTGAGCATAAGCCACAAATGGATTTATCAATTTTACAGAAGTGAAAAGAAATGAAGAATTTCTGCATGATCTGACACAGCTGCTGTGCCAGATCAGGGCTCTCCCTGCTCATTCAACAGGGCAACCATGCAGCAAAAAAAAAGGAAGATTTCGAAAGATAAATAAGTAAACACAAAATACATAAAGTGTTTAGGAGATCTCAGGCAAACTCTTTTGTCTGGTTTTAGGAACCCAGCTTTCATAGTCTGGGTAAATAAGAGTAATTCCAGAGGTGAACAACTAGAAAATAAAGCACAAGTATAGGAAAAAAAAAAAGTTAGCATAAGAACGGATACCACAATTGTATTTACTAGCTTATAAAATAAAAGCATTTGTTAGATAAGATATAGTTTTAACATGTATGTCAGATGCCAGTACTAAAGAAAAATCAGTGGCTGTCATATACAGTTAGGGTAGCAGACATAGTAATCAGTTTAACTTGTAACAAACAAAGTTTAGCTGATAATTAAGAAACATTCCCTAATTACAACAGTTAAACACTAGAGCTGGATATACAGGGTGATAATGGAATCTTTTTCACTGAAATTTAAGAACAGGACAATCAAAAATCTACCAGAAATATAGACATTCCCTTCCATCTTTCCTATTTCCATTGTTTTAATCTTGATTTTGAAAATAGGTGGTTTTAATTAGCTTGAGTTGAGATAACCAAATACATTCCATGAAAAAAGAGGATAGCAGTAGGTCCCACAGAAAAGCAATGGTATTGCACATTATAAGAACAAGAACACTCAGTTACTCACAGGAGAATTCTCATGACTCGTAAAATCCAATTTTCATTTCTATTAATAACGTACAGTCATTTTCTGATACAGAAAGTTGTTCTTAAAAATATCCATGCTATCAATCTCACATTCTAGAAGCACTTCAGCAACAAATAGCAGTTTGTACTCCACTCAAAATAAAAGTATTTCTGACTCTCCAGAGATAATCTATGGAAAGAAATGAGTATATGTGCATGTTCTATGATCTATTAAGTGCTTTTCTTCATCCAGTCAGATGCATAGCTGAACAGAGTAACAAACTAGTTTGACCGATTCCATATCACTTTCAACAGCAATGGTACCATTGAAAGATAACTTAATAAAGCACTGTTTTTTTTTTTATTTTACCAATTAGAGTCATAGATATTTGCAAGAAAGAATCAAACTTGTTTCTAAATTGTTCCTGTGTTTAAGTATTCTTTTACTACAAAACTTGCCTCTCATTTCCAGCTGTTTTAGCTTCAACTTCCAGTAATATGCTCTTTTTCCATTTTCATCTCTGGCCTCTCTGCTGTATATTGCCTCCTCTTGCCCATACCAGTCACCGCATAATCTTGTTGACCAACTAAAAAGACTGAAGTTCCTCATTCTCCAAATAAAAGGTACATTTGTCGTTCTTAAGAATTATTCAAATGACTTTTAATAAAAAGTGAGTAAAAGATAGGCCATAAGCCTTTTCTTATTTGAGACAATAAGCCTTTCCTTATTTCAGGCTACAAAATGGTGTGGATGAATGTCAAAAGAATAAAAAAAAATAAAAAAAAAAACCAAACACCAAAATAGTAAAACAGGATTAAGGATTAGTGACTGATTGTTAGTTCAGATCTATTTTAAGAATCTTTACATTGTTACACTTTTCAGAGCAGCATCAGATGATGACCATTAGGACAGATAGCTGACTGCCACCGCAGAAAAGTAAAAGCTAGAAATGGAACTCAGACTTGACATTTTGCTTTTCCTCTGCTCAAAGAATGACAGTATAACATCTGAAAATTCCAAAACAGTACGTTCAGGGAATGTTTCAATTCAAAAACATAATTACCAATATAGACAGAAAAAGAGATGCAGCGTTTCTATTCTAATATGACAGCTAGTTTTATCAAACGTCACACGGCAATGTGGCTTTTTTGTTATCTTTGGGGTGTTTTTCTTTATCTTTTTTTTTGTTTGTGTTGTTGTTGGTTTTTTTTTTTTTTGTTTTAAAGTGACTATGCATTAGGATATGAAAAATATTTAGTACATTGTGATGGAAAATGATTGGAGAAAAATGTTTGTTAATTCATATCTTAACAACATCAACATTCATTATAGGTTACAATAGACAAAAAATTCACAGTTCACATGTTACATTTTTAGTCTGGTATAAGACCTTAAATAATATAAGTTCTTATTATAGGTTACCAAATTTTTCCTCAAATGCAGCTCACAGGAGGATTAACAGGATTTCCTCTTGACTAATACCTTGTTCAAAAATTCGAAGGAAAGCCACCAGCAGGCAAAACAAAAAACTAAAACAAACCAACCAACCAAACTTTTCCTGGGACCAAAATACACTTTGATTAGTTAAAAAAAAAAAAAAAAAAAAAAAGATTCGAGCAATTTATAATCTTTAAATTATCTCAGTGAAATTAATGATGTCAGCTTGTATTTATAAATGTGAAAGGCAGTTCATTACCTTTTGTACAGGCAAAACTTTTTGAGTCCATACTGATTATAATGAATCTGCGAACTAAGGTGTTTTGCTTTTGGACTTTTGCTTGGGAAAGCGGTAATAAAACTTGGAAAGTTCCCATTTCCATACGGCCTGATTCAGCTTCCACTAAGGTCTTCTGGTGTAGGGAACTTTTCTTTGCGATGCTGTTGTGCGCATCAGCATTGACACAAAAAGTGACTGACATGAAAACTGCAGAAGAGAGACCACACAATGACACAATTCTTTGCTTTGGGTGGTCCTTCACAAACAGATATTAAGGTAGTCAGTCCCTTAGGGCTGTTGCACTGTGAAGAATCTGGCCTCTGTCATGGAGCAGGAATTTTACACAGTGGGAAGTATCTCCTGTGGTTTTGGGTAAAAATATTAAATTTTGACAGATAAACCAGAAATAATATGCTCCAGTCATTAAAATGTTAATATTAGTCTGATTTGAGCTGTAACTCTAAAATTCTTGCAAACATTTACACTAAACAGTCATTGCTCAAGTTTAAAATGAAGCACCTGACAGAATATTACTGAGGTCACTAAAATGCTGGACATAGCCTGAATAATATCTTTCCTTTTAGTCATTCAAACAGCCCAGTTTCTGGAATATGAGGGCTAAAAAAACTTTTATTTGATTATTGCATGTCAATATCCTGTTTGCAAGACCAGATAAATTTGCATATCTAAAGAGCAAATATGAAATTAGGTAAAGCATAAATTGAGTTTACTTCAGCACCTGCCCAAACTAAGACTTTGTGAGCCAGAAATTACATTTGATAGCATGTCCCATGGCCCCTGCTAGGTTTACTACATATGAATTTGCCTAAAGCTTCCTTGAAATCCTTTATTATTCTCCACAACATCTTGGGGCAATTAATTCTACACTACAATAACCCATTACAGAACATAGTCTGTCATTTGTAGTTGTAAGTGTAACACATGCTAATTGTATATATGAACTCCCTAAATCCTTGCATTAGAAGAACACTGGATTCCCTGTTCACATTCTCCCTAGCATTCACAGTTTCATAGTTTCATACTATTCACATGTAATAATGTGGATCTATCATGTTTTATTCTCAGTTCTCCTCCAATGATGAATTTAAATGCCCATAGTTGCTGGGCATTTTGAGAAAAAAAAATCAAAATTATGATAAAATACCTTTTTTGAGTAATAAAAATATTAGAGAGGCCATTAATGTGTATGTACAGTTCAGGATTGGGGCATTATTTTTCCCTCCCTATGTTAATGATTCATCATTTACCCACAGATTGCCTGACATAAAAAATATCTAATATTTGTCAGAAATCATGACAAGGTTTTCTTTGCTCATTTTTAGCAAGAAAAAAAAAGCTATCAATTACTTCAGCGCACTGTTTTAATTCAGCCTTTTCAGTGTTCCATCTTTTTGGGTTTTGTTTTTTTGGGTTTTTTTGTTTGGATTTTGTTTCATTTTGAATTCCAACAAACCTTCAAAGAACATGAATAACATATTGTATCTGGTATTTGAATTTGGAAAAAAACTTGATAGGCCCCTGTAACCTATCTCAAACTGATGTCAGCTTATTATTGCAGTATTAGAATTTAGCTGTATTCCTGAATTCTGATCAGTTATTATAGAGTTTAAACTCTGTCTGAATCATTGATGAATGATTCATAGCAGTTTAGAAACTACGCTTCTCTATAGTTAATACAACTAAGTGTTTAATGAAAGACTGTACTTCATAGAGAAACATAGAATCATCAAATCACAGAATGGTTTGGGTTGGAAAGGACCTTAGGATCAGCTAATTCAAATCCCCCTGCCACAGGCAGGGACACCTCCCACTAGACCACGTTGCTTAAGGCCCTGTCCAACCCTGTCGAACACTGCCAGGGATGGAGCAATCACAACTCCCTTGAGCAATCTGTTCCAGTGCCTCACCACCACCATTTCTTCCTCATATCCCACCTTAATCTCCCTTGTTTAAGTCTGAACTCATTACCCCTCATCCTATCACTACAGTCCCTGATGAAGAGTCCCTCTCTGGCATCTTTGCAGTCCCCCTCCAAATACTGGAAGGCTGCTATGAGATCTCCACGCAGCCTTCTCATCTCCAGGATGAGCAGCCCCAGTTTTCTCAGGCTGTCTTCATATGGGAGGTGCTCCAGTCCCCTGATTATCCTCGTGGCCCTCCTCTGGACCTGCTCCAGAGTTTGAATGGCGTTCTCTGGAAACAGAATTTATGTAACTAAAGCTAAGCAATGCAACACTCAGAAAAAAAGGCTGACTTGGGAGATTTTTTACATGAGAAAGCCTAAACCTCTCAAATTACAAACTTCTCCTTTCTTGTCAACAGCACCAGTATTTTAAAATTACACTGTTCAGAAGCAAACCTATCACAGGGACAATTGCAAGCAGCTTATCAGGCCTTGTAACGCTTCAAAAGATAGGTATACAAGGTGGCTCTGTTTGGTGATACAGTGCCCTAAGTAATGATTCTGCACAGCACATCCAAGCTGGATAAAGTATTATTCCTTATCCAATTCAACAGGCAAGAAAATCAGCTCTCCACAAACCATGCTTTCCACTTATTACAGAAGAAGAGCTTACAGTCAGAGGTAAGAAACTATACACTGCTACTTCACCAAGGTGTTGTTAAACCACAACACTCACTCTCGGGTCACTCACTCCTATGGCCAAAATTTGAGATGCAGCAAGGGATAAAACAGTAAAATAAGCATATCATGCACAGGTGTCCAACAGCAGAGAAATTCCACTTTAGGTAACTAAGCAGTGCTAAAATACTGCTCAGTGCTGTGCAAATGGTGGGGTCAGAAGTAAAACTTCCTCACTTGGGAAGTGAATTGTTTCACTTCACTCACTGTGGGAGTGAAGCAGTACTTGCTGTAGAGAAAGAAAGGGAAGGGATCACTTAACCAGCCTGCACACAAGCAAATCCATGAGACCCAATAAGAGACACGCAAATGTACTGAAGGAGCCAGACAAAGTCCTTGTGAAAGCTCTATCATCCATGAAAGATCAAGGGAATTGGGAAGCCTGTAGAAAAGATGGCTCAGAGAGGACATTATTGCTCTTTTTAGCTACCCAGTCAAAGGATACAGAGATGGAGGTAAACTCTTCTCAGAGGTGCATGTTTATAGGATGCGGTAACACACAAGTGGAAACATAAGAAATTCTGCTGTTTGTGAGGAAAATTACAGTGAGAAATTCCAATGCTTTGAAAAGAATTTTCACTATGAGAGTGGTTAAGTACTGGAAGAAGTTGCCCAGAGGGGCTGTGAAATTGCTGACATATGGGGTGTTCAATGCTCAGCTGGACAAATCCCCAAGTACCTTGATCATGTCTGACTACATGACCTCCCAAGGTCCCTTCCATCTAGGTCTGGGACTCTATAATTCTAACCTTCAGCAAAGTACTGCCACCATGGATAAAGCTATATCAGCAAAGCTGCCCTTTGCACTGCAATAAGTTGTGATTTTTCATTTCCAATTACTTGTAAGTTCTTTTAAATAATTACTTGAAATCTGAACACTTCACATTGCCCCCAGTAGCAGGATACAGAAAATATAATTTACCTGCAGAATTCATTGCTGCAGGATGCAAATTATTTAATTATGTTATTAAGAATTTTATCAGATTAAATAAAAATAATAATGATAGCTGCTATTAATATATGATAGGATAGAAATAAAAAGGCTACCAATTTTCAGGCTTTAGTGAGATCATAGCACTACCACCAGATGGAACAAAAACAAAATTATCTTCCTACAATAATATAAAATCCTGGCCAGGTATATCTAATACACAGTATTATCAGAGACACAAAATTTAATTATTTAACTATTTCCCTACATATTATATACCATTTTCACAGTTAAGCATCTGAAGAACTATTTTGTGTATTTGATTTTTTGAGGATAAGTAATAGACAGTACTGCATTTCAGTTATTATTTCTCTGCCTTTCCCTTCAGTTATTCCTCTAAAATATAAAAGAACAATTATGACAGTATGCAAAAGACAGATAAAAGACTGAATTTTATAATACTTTAAAGCTGTTGCTAAAACATGCTTCAATTCAATCCATGCTTTTGTACACAGTTACTATAAAACAGATTTAAATTTAATATTCAATAACCCAAAGTATAATGGTTCATTTAGCCCAAACAAAGGCTAAAAACATTAAAAGGACAAAGTCTGGAAGAATTATCTGCATTGTTTTAAAAACACATTTAAAATGAAGAGACCTTAGCAAATTTAATCTGCTATGGCTGACATCACTCCTGGGCATCAATTCAAATTCCAAATTTAATTTCAGTGAAGCTTTAGAAAAAGTAATGCCTTCTGCAGATTCAGATCCATCTGACTGACATTATCTACAAGTAACTTAACCAAATATGGTTTCTGTAAACAGTTCTTAAAATCAAGGACAGATGAAATGTATGTTAAACTGGGCTGGGACAACATTCTATTTGATGTTGCTTAATATTAGCATGGGTTTTGCCCTTCCAAGTAAGTATCTGCACAGGCTACAGAGTTCTTTTGAAAGCATTTCTTCTTTTGGATAGACACATGGGTTTTGTCACAATTTGATAACTTTTGCTACATTGACATCATGAAAATGTACATATCACTGAAGAGTGATGTGTAGTAAGGTGAGCAAAGCACAGAAGAGAGAAAAGGAAAATCCAGGTTGGAGAAAACCTTTGCCATGTCCGTGACATTAGCAAGATTTTAAATTTTTGACAATTCTAAAAGGAAGACTAAAAGTTATTTTATTTTCACTTTTTTTTGGTAGACATCATAGAATCATAGAACCATAGAATCATAGAATCGTTAGGGTTGGAAAGGACCTTAAGACCATCTTATTCCAACCCTCCTGCCATGGGCAGAGAAAGTGTACTTGCCTCATTCCTCTTACTGACTTTGCAAAACTGACAAGAAGTTACATGAGTTGAAGTTTTCTTGGTAATTTTTTAGATTCCAATTATGCTCAGAAAAACTATATGAAAGTACACTTGGCAGAGCCTTCTATAATCTCTCAAAAGACAACATTGGAATTTGCTAGGGATTGACAAAGCTCCAATTACATATATTTGCATATGCAAAAAGCATTACTTGCATGAAAAAAAATGCATTTGTTCATACAGACTGATATTTAACCAAATCAATTAATTACTAACTTACGTAACATCTCATTAATCCTCATTAGTGTGCATTTTCATAGTTCCTAGGATTTCTATTTGTAAGTATCTGAGAGGGTAAATACTTCTCAGTTACAATGAAACATACACATGCTCTATTCTACTTTTTTTTTCTTTAATTACAGCATTTAAAACCAAGCCTACAAAGGTGGGCAAGCATTACAGAAATGAGTATACCCCATGGATATTACACATGGATAAAGATAAAATCCATACCCAGGAGCATTTTTGTAAATTATCCCCTACCCCTTAGATCGGAAGGCGAGAGAATATGTAGAAAATCCCTTTGCTAAGTCATTCAGAACACCAGGTTATTCAATGTGTCTGTGGCACTTGGGCTGATCACTGAAAAAAGAAAGTGCTCATCAGTGAAAAAGCTACTTATGTACATTTCCTAATTAGCACATATCTTCAAATTAGGTTTCTGTTTGTAAGAATACCACAGTTGACTATACACTACATAATGGTATTTAGAAAAAATATTGAAAGATACAGTAATTGACAGATTCCCTTTGTGGATTCTGAATATGCCCAAAGATTTCTGTGTTAACAAAGTTGTTGAACTTAATTAAAATGAGCACTGAGAAGGCAAACAGAGTTCTTACTTATTTTAATAGAATAAATGTCATCTCTCAACACTGCCCCACACAATTACTGGCAGATAAAAAACAGTTCTTTCCACATTGCAACCACTTCCTAAAAGGCTGGAACTTCTATTGTGGTATTTTTTTTTATTCCCCATTACCTTTCCTCAGTCTACATCTGTTACTTCCTAAGAAAGAAAAGGGGAGAAATTTCTTCAGCTGTGACCTCTGCCAACAGCCATAATAACTAGCGGTAGAGGTATGAGGTGGGGGATGTCTGTCTGGTTTTGTGTGTTTGGGTTTTTTTGTTTTGGTTTGTTGTTCTGTTGTTGGGTTGTGGGTTTTTTTGGGGGGTGGGGGGTAAAAGCATGAAGAAGAGGAGAAGAAAAAGAAGATAAAACACACATGGATTTAGATTTCATCAGGAAATTGTGAATGTTGGGAAGCTCCAGATTATACTTGAAATGACTGAGTTTCAAAAGAAAGCCTGATCTGCTTGGTCAGAACAATCTGAATTGGGGCATAGTCTTTGCTGAAGGCAAATAAACCCCAGAGAAAGTTTTCTTCCAAATTACTTTTTATTAGACAATAAAGCCCAACCACATCAGCCATGAAACAACTGATTCCTTTTAAAAGGTGGATTTAGAGTTGCAATGATTTTAAAAGACAATAGCACTCACCTTTCAAAAGTCTGCCCAATACAGATTTCTTGGCAGCTGGAGGCATATGGAGCAGTGTTTTCTTACTATAGGAATGGCAGGGGCAGCTCCAAGGGGGCACAATGGTAGGCCATAAATGGAGAAGTTAGCCAAGGCCGTTGTAGATAACTTCACCCCATCTGTAATGAACTGCTTGCTCATGCATCTGTAAAACACAATTGAGGACACAGAGTTTGTATAACTACATCTTTTAAAGCCCTTTTCTAACGCTTTTTTGCATCACTTGTAGGTGAAAGTTTATTATTCTAAACTGAATCTTTATGAATGTGAAATATTAGGTATAACCTAGTTTACATAAAGCTCAGCCAAATATTAGAGATTACAGCCTGTGATAAAAGGGGCCCTATCACTGGCCCAAAATAACATAGAAGAGAAGAAATGGTGGCCAGCTTTCACTGCATAGCCCTATACAGTAAATTAATACCAGCCCAAGGCATCAAGGGCAGCAAAACAAAATTATGCTTGGCACTGGTGCAAGTTTCAAATGCGGTCTTTTACAACTAACAAATCTTTTGCTCTGTGGAATCATTTTAGTCCAGAATTTTTGATTCTTCCTATTCTCTACACACTTCTGATAGCAAGTATCTGGTGGATTAAACAGATTTTATTGCTATAAATTTATTGTTAAAAAGTGTACAGTATTACAAGTTTCTCATAGTCCCTCCATATTTTCCAAAGCAGCTCTTTCTTTCATTTTGTGTACAAGGCTTCAGTCATTTGCATGAAAACAGCAGCTTAGAAAGATCTTTTTTTTATGCATCAAGACAATAGCAATGAACTTTGTGAGATTTTTTCTCAAATCCTTATTGCAAATTCAGTGTAAGTAAAAACAGACCTAATCCAAAATCAGTGTAAACCCACAGCATCCCAAAGGATGATGCAAAATATTTACAGACATGCTGGTAAACTGAAATTGAAAAGAAACAAAGGCAAAATAAACTGGCAATGGCAAAGAAAACAAACAACAGGAGACAAAAACAAAACACTCATCACTGATCACACTAACACAGAGATAATTTTTTACCCGTAATCTGTTCACATAACTGTCTTCAAAATCCCAGCAATAACATGAAGTTTAAATCAAAACAGAATTCTGCAATGAAGAATTTATGCCTTCTGAATAAATTCTTCCTAATCAGACCTGGTATTTTTTTTAAAAGCAAGAACAGCATCAAAAATAACAATGAACTTACAAGACAGCCACACTGAACAAATTAAATCTTTGCACTTTATCCTCCTATTCCTTTCATTTTCATCTTTCTCAGATATGTACATTTAGGACTTAATTATACAGAAAACACAGTTATTTGATCTCATGCCAAGAATCCATTTGCTGAATAAAAAGTGTAAACAGGAGAATAAATTTGTAAAAGAGTACTTTGGCTTTTTAATTAACTGATAAACAAAATGCCTTAGAAACCTGCATTAATTACATATTGAATTTTAGAAAAGTGAATAATAAAAAGTGTAACTGTAGAACTACTTCAAAGTAATTAAGACAGAGCACAATCTCAAATACATCAATATCTTTCTGAAAGGCGCTTACCCAGACACTTCTGCTTACAGTCTGAATTGCAGACCTGCTAACCCAGCAAGGCAGCTTTGCCTACAGTGGATGTTTCAGGGCAGTTACTAAGCAAGCTATGAGCAGGCTGCTGTGGGTTCCATTAGCTATCACTTGCTGGACAGTGCACAATGACAGGTAGGCGGCCTTTCACACATCAACCTGACATTACATGCTGAAGGCATCCAGTACTTCCATTAGTTTTTCTGAAGCTACGAAGTATCTTTATCCTCTAAATCAAACTACAATGCAATCCAAGCCACTTGTCAGAGGGTGTAGCTGCTGGCTCCTACAGAAATAAAACAAGGAAATAGGAAAAAGAACTAATCATCCCAGTAGCATTTTAATCATTGTTCATTGTAAGTCCATAGTATCAATATTACTGGTATTGTTACTACTCATCTAATTAATATGTTGCAATATTTGAAAGCTGAAATTCTTTAGAGTTAGCTGATTTACTTTTGGATTTGCCCTTTAAATTTGAAGGAGCTAAATTTTCAATGGAACAAGTCAGCCCCTTCATGTGCCACTTTATGAACCTGTTTCGCCTTGATCTTTAAGCACCCAAGGAGAGTTGCAAGGGTTTCATGGAAATACTAGCGTAGGTGCATAACACTGCAGTGTACTTGCTTGAGGCTGGGTTCTCCATGACAGACATGTGAGTGAACCTAAAACTGACTCAAGAGTCTCTCCTGTTAGTATATAACCAAAAAAGGTTGTTTCTTTTTTTTTTTTTTTTTTTTATTTTGTTACATGTAGCATCAATATTCTGCTTTTTTAAATACCTATTAAAAAAAAAAATCTAAATTTTATGTTAAATCAAACCATAGAAATCTGGGTTCTTAGCTAAACCTTTGATTATAGGAATCACTGATTAAATACCACTGATTTTAGGCATAACTGAAGATGTTTTATATTTCTCAAACACATTAAAATTGGGTCCTGTATTTCTAGTAATTTTAGTTTTCTACATAAAAAGAATTAGACCGTCCTGTTGTCACACAGGGTTCAAGATTGGGAAGGAATAGTGACATGAGGAGAGTCCTCAAAACTAAATTAAAGCATGGAATATATTCAGTGTACCTTTATCCTAAAGACCTTTAGAATTCAAAGTTATTAAGTAAAATGCATGCTAGCACAGCAAAGAGACATTGATATCCAAGTTTATTTTAACTTCAAAATTTTGTCTTCCCTTCTTCCTTATCTGCAGTCTTATTGATATGAACAAATACAGTCTCCACATTTTCCAAGTATTAATTCTGCCATACGAAATTCCATAAACTTGGCCTTTTCAACAGTAAATGCATCATATTCAAAATGTTCTTAGATGTAAACTCTTCCTTATTTATTCTTCAGTGAAGACCACAGATGGAGAGAACATTTGCTCGCACTGCATTACAGAACAGACTATTTAATAATCAACGTGTTGAAGCACTGTTCATTTTGCCTTAAAATAAGTAGCTTTTAAAAGGAATACATTCCAGTGGTTAAAACTAAAAGAGTTTTTTTTCTTCTACTAAATGCAGCACAGAAATCAATGAACGTGCTGACAAAAATCCTAACAGAATTTACAGCAATTGCAACGAAATTTATATGTGTAATCATCTTTATGAGCACCTTAAAGTTGTAATGTAATTCTGGCTAGTTAACATAAATATACTGTTGAGGTTTAATGAGTGTAGAAATTTAATACTCATTTCATAATTGAAAAGTGAACAAACTGATGCACCTATAAAGTGATGAAACAATTCTGTAAGAAATTATAAACAGGGAAGAGAAGTCAACCATGTGCTGTTTTCTGGGTACATAGTATAGAAATGTGGTTCAAACTGGCACTTACCTTGTCCCTGCTATAACAATAAAAATGCAAAGCTAAAACAAACCTCTTTTCCAAACAAGCCATTAGATATTTTATTTCTATTAGCAAAAGTACTTCGGCAACATTTTAATATTATGCAAGAAAAGCAATCTGACAAAGGAAAATTAATTCTAAAATCACAAACAGCTGCACGCAGCAAAACTTAAGCAACGTAGCACAAGTAATAAAATATGTCCAAGATTAAAATAATTTCTATAGTCCACATTTTCTTTCAGCTCCTTGCAGAAAACTCCCTTTACAAAAATAAAGACCAAAATGGATAATGTTGCATTTTAAAAGACAATCATGTGACAGGGCACTACTCTTTTGAGGTTTGGTTATGTAATGTTTTCTATATGAACACCTATTTATTTGAATTGGTGCAAGATGTAGCCTTCTGTAAATACAAACCCTAAGCCACTGTTACAAATTGCTCACACCTCTCAATCAGTTCATCTCAACAAAGCCTACTTGTAATCAGGAAAAACATGTTCATGTTTTACTATATTGCAGACAAAGGCATGTTCTGCTTAAGTCCATTATTTTTAAGTCCATTTTTATGTATTTATATTTATTATGATACACAGTATAGAATGATGATATTTATTAATTTTAGTTGGTTTATGCTATCACATACCCATTCAAGTCCTCTTACACTTCACAAAGAATTCATTTTGATACACTGAAACACGTGCATGAGGACACTGATGAGAATGGTAAGTCTGTGAGGAAAATACAAAAGAAAAACATGGGATACTTTCTCTATCCACTCTACTTGAGAAGACCAAAGAGTAGTCTTTTTCATTTTTAATACCTTTTTGAAACATTCAAGTCAAATGATTTTGTAAGTAAACTGTGATACTGTAACTGCACTGTTTTTATCTCCACAGACACTAAACACCCAAATAAAATTCCAAGGTTAGCAACTCCTTATACTTTTGCATATGATTTCTGCAGATGAAGGTTCCGTATCTTTAACCAGTACCACACTAAATGTACAATATAAACAACTCTAAACCAGATACAGATACATACACACACAGAAGAGCTTTTGAAATTATTTGCTTAATAGATGAGATATCCTAATAATATGTTCTGAATATTTTCTTATAAAACTTCCTTTATGCTCACTGATAACGATACCCGAACTTCAAATTCTGAACTGCTGCAATGCAATTTTTGAAATGAGCAGGGTAATTTCCACAAATCATACTAGGGTAAATTGGTCATATCTGCTAGATTTAAAATAAAGTACTTGTTGTAGTTGTTTTCATTTAGGTACTGAGGATATAACTTTTCCTATAAACTAAGTACGTAATATTCTGGTCTCTGGACAAACTTCGTTAGAGAAGCAACATTAATCTAGCAGGAGACTTTCCAAGATCCTCCTCAAATACTTCATAATTTTAATTTTTAAATGTTATCAATGATGTCATCTTCTCAATAAATTGGTTTAATAATGGGAACACTGGAAGTTTCAAAGTACAGCAGCCTGAGAATCAGTGGAAGGGGTCTCTGGTTTTGTGAGAGGTTACCTCTATGACCTTGCCTAACTTGTTTGTCTCCCCATGTCTTGGACTCCAGCAAGCAGAAGTGAAGCATGAGTCTCCTGTCATAGGTTTGCTGGTGTAATATTTACCATTTTCATCCATTCCTCAACATGCTTCTTAAAGAGGGAGAGGGGAAATCAGGATGTCAAAATAGAAAAAGGCTTTTTTACAGCTATCTGGTATGCATTTCATCTTGAAGACTTGTTGTTCTGTTTGGTGGGGGTTTGGAAGTTTTTTTGGAGATGGGTTGTTTTAGTTTTTGGTTCCATAGAACACAGAACCATAGAACAGTTAGGGTTGGAAAGGACCTTAAGATCATCCTTTTGGGGGGCTTTGGCTTGTGGTGGGGTTTGGGTTTTTTTTAAATTTTCAATGCTAGAAATCTAAAGACCTTTCATGTTAGGACTGTTCAAGCTTTTCAAAGTCCCTGCCTCACTTGTTGGAACTCAACCTGTGTCCCTCCAAGGGAATTCCACTGGAAAACCAATCAAACATTGTCTGGAACATGCAGATGCATTTGCAGATATTTGACTGTCCAAACCGCATGCACAGTATAGCTCAAAAGGGTGATCTGGAAATACTCCCATGAACTCCTATCATATCTGGAAGCATATGGAAACAAAACAGAACAAAAAAAGTCTTTCTCACAGAAAAAACCCTGCTGCGCCATCCACTAAGGAGCACTTTGCTCCTTATGGATAAACCATAGTGTAATCCTTCACAAACACCTTTGCAGATCATGTTATATCACTGTAATGGCTCCACATGAATGTTTTCCAAACTCAGCTGCCCATAAACTCTAGAACACTTAACTGCTAAAATATTTTAAACCATGCAAACAATTTTTGGACAGGTAGAGAAAAGGTGTGAATTCAGTTAGAACCTTTGCAAAATCTTGGATTCCTCACTGAGCTCAGTTTCTTTTCAAGCAAATAAACATTCATAGTCTATCACTGAAATAACAGCAGTTTTAAAACAGAAGAAGTTTAATGCCTTACATGGACATTTAAAAACTATTAAAACATTCAAAGGCTTATGTATATTTATGCAATTTATGTTTCAATTCTATTGCATTATATCTTAAATATACATCTTAAATATACATAGAGATGTATCTTAAACATGTACCGCTGTCTGCCTGTTCATTTATTTTAGTTTTATGGTTACATCATATTTTCTTCCTTCTTTATATCTACTTTTTGTTCCCCACTAACTGATCCACTGCTGCTACAAGCGGATATAGCCCAGATCAAATTAAAAACCCCTAACCTCTAAATTAACATTCAGATTCTGGTTACAAGATGGACTTAAGTAAAAGCTCTCAAGACTGACTCTCACTGGTACTACTTTACTTCTAGAAACTTATTTACCCTAAAACATAGTGTACAGCCAAGAAATATGAGTTTTAAATGAAAACCAAACTTTGCAATCAATCTAAATGGGACACAGTCACATAAAAGCTCCTTCAGCCGCTCTCCTGTCATCTGCAGAGGTTGGTTTCACAAGAAGCATTGGGGGGTTTGCCACCACAGAGCTCTTTCACCTCATTTCAACTTGCATCACACCCAAATGCCTTTAGTGGCCCCTAAGGAATAGTATTTCACTGGAAAACAAAACAAGACTTTGGAAAAAATTCTGTTCCCTTCTGCTCTTGCTACAAGTGTACATTCTGTAAAGCTTCCTTCTTTTGCCTTTACCCAAAGTCTCTGGAAATTACTATGGACACAGGATTTCAGATCTGTTTCCTGCTTAATGAGAACCAAAGTAAGATATTTTAGACAAGCTTTTGTTTATTCTTCCAATTTAATCCCTACCTCTAAGCAAATCAACAGGCAAGCCCTTTGGCCTAACTTACAAAGATCTTGTAAGAAAGGACTTGAATTATAAAGTATATTATCCTAATATATTACTAACAAAATTGAATGTTCTCATGACATTTTTTTCACTCATGATAAGTTGTTAAAGAACATGCTTAATAAAACAGTGGAGATAGATAGTGAAATATAAAATCAGCTTGCTCCTTTCTTTATTCTAAGGAAAAATGCCCTAGTCAGAGCTATGCTCCAGGGAGAGCTGGCTTTTTACTCCAGTCAACTCACAGATCAGTTAATTACCTCAACAACTGATTGCAATAGGAGTAAATCTGTAGAGCTGAGGGCATGATGCCTCATCTACATGTGTGTCATGGGGATATACTCTAGAGAAGCTCTGATTCAGTCTCAAATCAACTACCACTTAGTGGCTGGAAAGAACTATGTGTGTTTCTGAAGCAAATCTTACTAACCTTCAGCCAAATGGAACTGAGTTTATGTTCTCAAGACATATTTGTAATATGAAGAATGATAACTGAGGCAGATCATGACCTTCCCTGTCCAACAACAGTACCAGAGAAGGTGAATGAGCTCAGTGTTGTAGTTTAAGCCCAGCTGTAACTTATGCAGCTCGCTCACTCACTCCCCCCCGCTTTCTTCCCCCCTGCTCCCAGAGGGATGGGGAAGAGAATCGAAAGAATGCAACTCCCATGGGTTGAGATAAGAACAGTCCAGTAACTGAAGTATAGCACAAACCACTGCTGCTACCACCAATAATAATAATGATAAAGGAAATACAAGGGAAGATTATACAACTGCTCATCACACAATACCAAGCCTGACCCAGCAGTGACTCCAACCTTCTGGGTAACTGCTCCCAGTTTTTTCATCCTGGACATGATGTGCTGTGGTATGGAATACCTCTTTGGTCAGTTTGGATCAGGTGTCCTGTCTCTGCTTCCTCCCAGCCTCCCCTCCTCCCTGGCAGAGCATGAGACTCAGAAAGTGCTTGGTCAGATTAAACATTTGAGCAGTAACTAAAAACATCTGTGTTATCAGCACTGTACCCAGGCTGAAAGTCAAAAACATAGCACTGCACCAGCTACTAAGAAGCAGAAAAATGACTGCTACTGCTGCACCCAGGACACTCAGTCACCTATTTGTCATAAAAAGAACATAGAAGTGTGTTTCCTTTGACAATGGTACACGACAACAAAAGTTTTGAGCACATCAAATAAAAACCTCTAGGAGTCAATAAGCATAGGGGAAAAAACACATCTTTAAAGATAGATTTTTTAATTCTGGAAGCCTTCCTAAATTGCTGTGTGTTGACTGCAACTTTAGTCGGAAAAACAAAATGGTAAAGAAGCAGAGAAGAGTATATATAACCTTCCTCAACTCTACAGCAAGAAGCCAGGCAAGAAGGCATGATTCCATGCAGAAGCTCTTCAAGTAAGCAAAAGCAGTCTCAGATTTGATGCAAATACTGTTTCTCCTGCTCATGTAGCTATTTAAATTTCTTTTAGAATGAGTTGAGGCAATTCATTAATAATATATATGATTTATATCTTCTATTAATATATCTCCTTAATTAGGAGATGTCAATTCACACAAGCATAAGGAAAGAAAAACCACAACCCAGATGCAATGATTTGCATAAATATAATTTGCTAAAACCATTTTGATTTGAATGCAGTTAACATGTCGCACATTGCTACATTTCTTTGTACAACAGCAATGCCCTGAGTTTTGCCCTGAAGACAGCTGCTATGATTTTTAAGACTACCTAACAATTTTCCTTGAACATTCCTCAGACGTAAAAAGCTATTTTCCACACTTTGTTTCCATAGATACGATTTATTTTTTTTTATTAATCAGAATGATAGCCTGCAAATTGCTAAGCAAACACATCATCAGCAAGCAGCTAATATTCCACGCTCTGTCTGTTTAAACAAGGTCCTACTCTGACCACATTTAATTTTAGACAGTTAAGGCAGAGAGGGACGGGACAATTTGGTACCTCCTAAATGGAGAATTTGACCCTGTGGTTTCAAGACAGAAACCTAGGTCAGTTATCCCTTAATACTACAGTTACAGGGTATACTGAGAAAAGCAATCACTTGCTGCCTGGGGAGGAAAAATCCATGTCAGGGAGGCCAAATTAAAGCATCGTTTCATCCAAGTATTTGACTAAATTGAATTTTAATCCAGGAAACCTATACAGACAGACAAATTGCAGAGGGGAAGGGGTTCTCTCAATCTACTGCATTAAACAGAACTCTGGGAATGTGTATCCAAGTAAAAGCTCCAAAGTCTTTCGCAGACAGAGATTTGGGTCTTTTTCCATCTGCCTGAATAGGACAGTGAAGCAAAACAGATGGGCTAATAATTATTACTGGGCTAAAGTAGCTAAATTAGCTTTCCAAGGCAGAAAAACCTCAACCCTACAACTTTAGCATATACATTAAAATATCATACACATTAAAATATACTTAGACGTATTCAGAACTCAGGTATTTTAATACAAAAAAATTAATTGTATCCACAAACATTATATCTCTCTCTCCTTTATCATCATCAAATAACTGCACTACTTTAAAAGGAGAATGAGATTACCTCAAGAATATTTACTGCAAGTTGAAGAAATAAAATAAAGCATGGCTCTATGCCAAAGAGAGAAAAGGTGTGTTTCAGCAACACAGTATTAAAACTGATCATCCCTGAGTAGTGTTCACATGAGAGAAAGGCATTTGATACTCATGTTAGGTGTCCAACATTGAAGTTTTCCACAACATAATGCACAAATTCAAGGTGTAAATCCAGTTGGTTCTACCCAAGAGGAGTAGTAATGTCATGAATATAAAATCATTCTGTGAATTCATCTATGCCCATCACATATTTATAGAGTTAAATCCATCAAATAAAGTAGCAGAACATTGGACCTCCCAAAACAGATATATAACTAGGGATGATTCCAAGCAAAATCAAGCTTCATTTATGTTTGTGACAGAAATAATTCCTAGTTTCTTGGTGTTGCTGTGGCTAATGTATCTGTTATGTTGTTGGTCTGTTTTAATCTAAATTTCTCAAGCAAGTCCACCACCAGTGGGCAGATATTACTATGGCAACTCAGCACAATTGGAGAAACTGTTATGAAGTTGTTAGGCAACACAATGCCATCAGCTGCTGATGTTACTCAAGCTTAGTGCAGTTCATGCTGGAGTCATTTAATTAAGTGCACCAAAAAAAGAGCACACAATTGGGAAAGGATGTGGAAAAATGCTGGCTTTGTTATAAAAAATAAAGAGTGATAGAGTTAAAAAACAGAATAAAATAGAAAGCTGGCTCTTTTTCTTTTGCAAAACTGAATTTATCAGGTTTCTAAAATGGAGCTATGTAATTCTTGATAAACTTTATTGGTTTAGTAGGTTTCTAAAATGCAGGTATATAACTGTACAAAAATTACACAATCAGGTGGAAAATCATATTGCAGAATTTTTTTTTTTTAAATCTGAAAAAAAAACAAAATTAATGCTCACTTTTTCACATTGTTTCAGTTCACATCCCTGCAATAACTTTAATTTGACCTCTGTTGGTCTATATAAAGAAAATTCTTGTAGTTTTCCAGAAGAAGAAAATTCCTGACATAGATTGAGTGGAAATCATCACTAGACCTACCTAAAGCGTTAGGAACTGATAGCTATAGAGATAAGCGCCTTATTTCACATGGGGGATGACTCCTGCCGAAGACTGAAGTACATTGCCAGAACAACGTGAGCAAGTTAATGCTGCTGCTGCTGTCTGCCATGTGCTCGTGGGGAAAGTCATCCTTTCTTTTTGGCACGATGGAGCATTAAATTCAAACACAACTTTTAAAGCAAGGACTAATCAGTGAAATAGGAATTTTTATCCAGTGACTTACTGTTCCATCTGTTTTCTATATAGTGAGCTGAGTATATGCTTATAGGTTTGGAAGGCAGACAGAGATGGCAATAATACCTTGCAGAAGAATTCCTCTACTTGTAAAAGGAAATCCCTGCTGACAACATCCAGTCTATTACTAATTGTCAAAGGAAATGAAATACAGCTAACATAACAGTAATGACTAGAAAACAATTACTTGAAACGTGCAAGTGCAGTAGACTGAATTAAACTGAATTAATACAATTTGGAGTTTTGGTGGGGATTTTTTTAATCTACAGTTCCAGACATGTAAACAATTTTAAAATGCTGTAAGAGGTCAAAATATCCCATAGAAACTTGTCTTGACATTTCTAATTAAATGTGAAGGGATTTGTTTGGGCCTAAGAAAGATAAAAAAATACTGAGTTGTTTATATCCAGAAGGATCCTAGCACTACTCTTCCGCAGAGGTAAGCACTGAAGTACCAAGTGAAGAAACTACAGAAACACCTGCTCAATTCTTCAGAGTAAAATCAGATCAGTTACAACAGTCTTAAGAATTATCTCCTAGACTAGAAATAACTCACTTATCAGAAGCTTTCTGCCCTCAACACCTCGAGAACTGCAGCTCTCCAATGCTGCCAGTTAGTCATATTACTCTTGTAACATTACTTGTGGTAACTTGTGTGCCTTCACCCAAAATATCCATGCAAAGCTCAGATGTCCCTGCCTGAACAGTTGGAGCTCTCTAACACTAGCATCTTGCCTGAAAAACCTTTGGATTTCTCTGAGGAAAGTGAAAATTTGGTGGAGGTTTTGTGTTGCACTACTCGCAACACAGTAGCAGGACAGGAAAAAAGTTATAATGAATCCAAAAGTAAGTATTATCTAAAGTAAACATTATTTCGGGTTATAGATCCTTGACATCATTCATTGACCTCTAGCTCAGTCCCACATCTTCATTTTACATCCACTATCCATTGGACAATTATCTACTGTTGTTTAAGTCCATACCCATCACTCTATTTCTCCTTGCTAGGAAATACTGACCTGCCTAGTCATTAGCAATGACAATTTAATTACTTTTTTTTTCCCAGAATCCTAGCTTGGTCCAGCAAAAATATGGACTTACAAACTTGGAGAGGTATGGAAGGACAAGAACTTCAGATACCTTTCCCTTTAAGCAGGATATAACTTTAAGCCTCAGAAAATTCTTTTGAGCTAGAAAATCATCCGGAGCATGAGCATCAATCAAGTTGTAAAGTCAGACTCCAACAAGGTATAAGGAAACATATGGAAGTTTCTTATTAAACTGGAGAAGCTGAGGGTCAGTATGAAAAATGCAAAACAGCTAATAAACCATTGATAGCAGAGAGAGGATGGGTTTTAATGCAAGTGGAACTGTCAGGCTGCAGAACTCAGCATGTTAATATTTCAGTAACTACTTTTTAGTTCATATTTCATTAGAGATTCTGGTTATGATGTGAGGCATGTAAATCTACGCAGGTTTCAATGACAAAAAAAAATAATTTGGTTATCAACCTGCTGAAAAGCAAAAAGAGATGAGAGTTTTGGCCTCATTTTTTATTGCATTATTTCTTCCAGAAAAAAAAAGTCAAAGAAGTTCATGTAATCTTTTCAAACAAAACCAACACTGAATCTAAACATCTTTCATATTTTGGTTTTAGTTCAAAGAAGAATCCAGCAGGATCCACTGGTATAGCCTGCTGCTGGACACTCTCCAAATATTTATTTTACATATGTATTTTTACTTGGCAGCTTGTGCTATTGGAAATATAAGTGATGAATAAAAAATAACATGCAGTGCACAGAATGAAACTGTTTTCTCATGCCTTTTCTTATAAATACAGTAAAACGACAATTACATAGTTCAGAGATCTTTTTCTGCATTGTTTCTATTTGCAGATCACTGAGCATTCATTCCTGGTCAATTCTGCATACCAGATTTTCCAAAGGCATCTACAAAACACTATACACCAATGTGGATATTCTTGGGTCCCTTCCTAATTCCATTAAAGTCAATAATGAAATGCAGTTCTGTTTGGTGGCAGATAAATCAAAGTACTTAGATGGAAAACTACATTTTAGATAACAGTATGTTCTACAAGCTATAAAGTCTGCAACCAGTAGCATTACCTCCTGTGCTGAGATGCAAAGTAGTTTGCATCTCCACTGTAGAGATGCAAAAGCCACTCCTACAAACATTAGTGTTACTGAGTGACAGTCGCAGAAGCATGTAATCTGTGTATATTGTTTAGCATGCAGAATTGAAAAGTGATAGTTTGCATGCTTTATTTTTTGCTTAAGCTTCAGTGTGCTGAAGCATGTAAAGATTAATCAGCCCCTTGTTCAACAGCACTGAACCATCTTTTGGTGCCCATCTTTGCTGGAATGACCTCTGTCAATTTGCTCCTAGGAACACACTTGCAGTTTTCAAGGTCACATGTCTTCTTGTGCCTCTTTACGAACTAACAATCTGTCTTCTTCACCACTTCCAACTGGTGGCCCTCCAGTTTCTAACAGAACTGTTAATCCATGGAAGCATAATCTTACATTTCCTTTTATTAAATTTCCCATTGCTGTTTCACAAGGTCATGCTTTTATGCAGTATTTTTACGATCACCCTCACTTAAAAAAGTGCTTCCTGTCTTTTTTGGCATGAATAAACTGAAATCAGTACATTCTCACTTTTTATGGTATGGCTATTAGTAAGATCAAAATTCAAGACCAGGCTGTAGGCTGATGTTTGGGGGTATTACCTAGTAATCTTTTTCCACCCTGTCTTCTATTTCTTTTGACTTGGCCCATTCTTGTCTCTTTTTCCATAACTGTTTACAATTATTTCAGTATACTGTCCTTCAAAAAAGTTTTTAAGAGGACTTTTTAGTATTTTTTTTTATAACAAAGGGGTCTGCAGTTTGTCTTTTCCATTCTCTTTTTTCAAAGTCAGTTATTTTAATCATCCTTCAGTCCTCTGGTGTCAACTAAATTAAATATAAAACTTTTCACATTCCATGGTCATCAAATGTGTGGAAAAGTAAAAAAACAGATCTATTTTTGGGTGATCATATTAAAATGTTTTGGTTTCCCTTCCAGATGTAGGAATCCTTCTTTTTGCACTTATTTCTGTTAACCATCCTTTTTTTTTTGTTTGCCTTTACATGCTATAGTATCAACCTTAGTAAAAACTGAAGCAAAGTATCTATGTAAGTTTGGGTGCAATATCCACACTATTTTTAATCTCCAATTAGAAAATATCTGCCAACAAAGAATAAAGTCAAGCATAAAATTATATTATTATAAGACATTTAATTTCAGATATAGATTGTGAAGCAAATGTTTTTCTGGTGGTGAATCCTTAAACAATCAAAGAGTCATCAGGAATGGATCCTATTCATATGTGATTTTAGTAATTAGTGAGGATATAATATACAAAATAGCTCTAGGTGCAAGAGGATGAACTTAGGAGCAACAGCTATTTAGTTCTAATGAAATGGAAAGACAAGTAAAACAGTTAAGTCCAGAGATTCAGTTTTAACTGCACAAACTTGATTATTAATGGAATTATTTGAAAATTAAAAAGCTTTGAGATTTGAATACGGAAGAAACTTGAAATTTCTTTCCCTTAGTGGTTCTCCCACTCCTTTTCCAGTGAACAGTCCTGCAGCAGTAAAGCGTGGAACAGTCTCTGTTACATAAGGACCACACCTACAGGACTGGTCATATGGTTGGTTAAACAGTACATGACAAGAGAAGCTATTTGCATCTCACAGATGCACTATCTGCATTTGGGAAGTGTACACTTACATACATGGAAGTGTATAGGAAGTGTACATTTATGTACATTTTTAGATGCAGTATGTCAAGAAAGCACATAAATACATATGAAGATAAGTCCACCAATATTTCTCTGCCATCCCTTTACTTCCTCTTTATCATTTACAGACTTTACTAGCAACTTCAAGAATATCACTGAAGTTTTCTGCACAAATTCAGACTGTTGCTGCATACTAATAGATTATTTTGGCCAATTTTTATTAGTTCAAATGTGGCAGTTCTAACCATTTTCCAGTGAACCATTACTGATCAATAGCCTGCCAGTGACTGTCAGAACCTGCCAGCAGTCTGGCACCTGCCTTTTCCCACCATCTCTTGGTTTATAGAATTGTCATCCATGGCAAGGACTCATCTTCAACTTGCACTCCAAACACAGCACACCAACATACAAAGATCTGCCTAGAATTAAGACATATCTAGTACAAAAGCCCAGGCCAACTCTATTCGTTGTGTACAAATGAAGAAATAACAGATCTGTGATCCTAACTGTCCCCTCTGAATATTCTCCAACTGAAGGCAAGCCTGTATCCATGCTGCTGAGGCACTGGTTTAGACAGCTATGAGCATCATCATCTTTTGGCACTGGTAGGCACAGCCACCAGAAAGGGCAGGTCCTTTCCCTGTATCAGCATGCCACAAGCCGCTCCACAAGGTCCAGTATGTGGGCTTTTTATACACTGAAATTCACTACAGTCCATGAGTCAGACCTGCACCTCACTAAGTGACAGTACTATAGATAAAACTAAAAGTCATACTTAAATCAGAAATGACTCAATAAAGCAGCAATTTCACCAATCCTGAGAGTTTTTTTTAAAAAAAAAGATTCTGCTCTGGAAGTCAGACTGTAGCTCACAGCATGGGAGAGATGAGAAAATGATCGCAGTAAAGGTGAAGTGCTCTCCAACAGCAGGAATCCCTGAAAACATTCTATCTGACTCATTAGAAATTATTCTGAAGCTGAGCTGAGAAAATTGAGTCATAAATGACTCATCCACTTACCAGATGGAAGGAAAGCATATATGAAACTTGGGACTGCCACATGGTGAACATCATGAGCCACTACTGCTTGAACTGTGAGTCAGCTTCACTGCTTGCCACAAAATAGGGAACATATAGAGTGATGGTGCAGAAGCAACACACATCTCTACCTTATGGCTAGTCCCTACATTGAAGAGTATCACAAAGAAAAGGTGGTTAGGATATGACTTCCATCCCCAATTAGCTACCAAGCACAGATGTTAACTAACCGTATCCAAATCAGGCTCATGTCTTAACTTTTCCACAGTTGTAACAGGTAATCAATAAAAATTCCAGAGATGAAAAAAGAATGTCAAGTCTGCTCTGTTGCAGGTAACTTCTTAGCCATTAAATATACATAGATATTTTGCTACCATGCAAAAGTACACATTAAAGTCTGGTGAGCAATGCCAGAAATATGTAACTTCACACATCAGAACTGCATCAATAAAAGTGGAAAATCAAGACAGAGACAAGGCAACCGCCACTCATCTTCAACACTTGCCAAATTTCAGGAATTTTTCACTTTGTCTCTTAGAATCAGAAATCTCAGATAGCTAAAGACTAATTTCAGAGTGTGTATTTACTTCAATCCCTTAATTTAACCTTCCACTTTTCATAGTGAAAGCCTCTCTGAGCTGCCTGCGTACATGGCGGAAAGTTCACAACATCCAGCTCCTTCCTTGAAGCCCTAAACAGTTTGCTCTAGGACAGGAGAGCTACTATAAATCAGCTTCAAGCTGACATCTAAAAATACAAAGCATATAGCCATCCATCCTTTTTACAACCTGACATTTGACAGTTCAAGGTTAGTCAACAGCCCCCCCAACCCTGTCCTACTTATTTATTTACTAATGCCATAAGCAGTTTAGTCAGACACAGCTTTAAGTTTTTTTGTCTTTAGTCCTACAGTCCAAACTTTTCAGATTTCCACCTGAATGACTGCAGCAGCCTCCCTGGTGGTGAATTATTCTGCAGCTTTAGCAGAATAATATTCACTTGCATATTCTTGCATTAGGATCTGGAGACGTAGCTTCTATGGTAATGAAAAGCATTTGGAAACCAGGGTCTACTGGGTATCACTCAAGACCAGAATTTAAATCTCAGCTCACTGTGGTCACTCTACAGATGGGTATCTCCTTCCAGTCATGATACAATTACCCCTACTGTAAGCACAGTACAGATTTTCATAATTCCGTGTTCAAAATCTCCACATTATTACCTGTCACATCCACAGAAATCATCTAAACAGATGTTCCAGAATGGCCTAATGAACCACAAAGTTCAGAGCTATTTGCAGGAATACCTTATGCAGTTCCTGATAAAAATACAGCAATCTAAGTAAGCATTAGCATTTAAGTAAGTTCAGCTACAGATATTTTCACAGTACATAAGGAAAATTCAGGTTAGTTTTTGCCGGTCCATAACACCAAATAGCACTGCACATATTCTTACACATCCAAACTACTTCCCAAGGAACACCAGCATTTTTACATGCCATTTTTACCTTTTTCCTTTGAAACATATGCAGAAAACTGGTATTTGTGTGTATTTGCTCCTTTGATGGGATAATATCATGCTACAAAGCAGTGGGTTTTCTTATGTGAGAACAACCTCCTCATGGTACAAGTGGTCACCATCAACATATAAGAGGCAATCTATGTATGAGAATTTAAAGACAAGATTGCCTAGCATAAAATTCTTCTGCTTGGAAAAGACTCCTTATTAATATTTGAAATAAAAGTATTGCTTCTACTTTAAATTAAATAATAATGCTTAGTGCCTAAAAATGTTAGCATTATTACCAGAGATTCGGACACATTCTTGAGCCTTCTCTTGCCTTTCTTCCATAGGGACAAATCCAAACTACTGATTTCCATGCTAAGTACTTGAGTAAAGTTTGATTCAAATCAACTCTCCTTTATTTTTTGGATGTATGTATTCATCAGGTGCTCCAAAAAATACAGAGATTTTTATATAGAACATCAATTTTGTTACGTAAGCATAATCCTGGCTGAATCATTCCCTTTCATTCTTGAACGAAGAGCCCTTAGTATTAACTAGAGTCCACTCTACTAATCCCAGGGATTTCTCTGTAGCTACAAATTGATAGTCTGAAGCTTAAATTGCAGTTCAGTAGTTCTTCATTTCCTTGTGGAGGCCAATTTAACAACGCAGTATGCAAGGTCTGATGGGAAGAAACATCTATAGTTACGATGCTCAAACACAGCAACCTTGATAAGAAAATCCCAGGTAATTTTTCAGTTTACATCTATTAGGCTTGTTTCAGTTCTTCATTCCAAATCCTTCTGGCTTAGGAACCACAAGGGATACAGAAATGTAATCTTCATGGGTCACACTTGTTAGGAGTTTATTTAACCACCAAGCTAACAGGGAGAGGTGGCCTCAAACATTCAGTGCTTTTCTTTAACGAATATGCATTTTTTGCATAAAGTGTACATTCTGTTTCTTGTTCCAAGGACAGCCTAGCTTCATTACCCAGGACAGGTAACTCCATTATCACCTGAAATGTGACTTCCTTTGCCACAGTGTCAGCACTACTGTCCCACTTTGTGTTAAACATGCAACTTTTTATCTTAAAACATTTGGGAACAAATCTGCCAGATATGAACCACTGACACTGTTCATTCTGCCTTTGTTTCTAGCAAGAAAGTCTCCTGAATTTGAGTTTGCTTAGCAGTCTACTGCTAAATTATCCCAAAGTATGGTATCTGATTAAAACACAGTTCCAGGGCCCAAAAGATCTGAAAACCATTGGGTTTGCACTCTCTCATTGAGCCGTACGTAAAAATAAATTTTCCTGCTTGCCCTCTGGCTTCTTTACCTGTGAAAGACTCAACTGTAAAGCAATTCAAAACTCTTGAGAATGGAATAGGAGATAACATTGCTTTTTAACTATATGCTTAAAAATATTAGAAATAATTAGAGATTTTCAGGAACTGTAATAATAACAATTAATTTCTCTTTGACTGCTAAAAATGTTAGCCTAGTTAAAATCTTTAAAGATTCATTGAAAGACATCAATTACATCACAAAAGTTATCCCTCTGGCAGAAATTGGGGACATCAGAAACTCCTAAAAGAACTGAAGTCTGGCTTCCTGAGTTAGCCTGTTCCACTCTCTTGTCCCAAAGACAAGCCTAAAAGTGAGTTTTCTGCACTTTTAATTTAAGGTATCAGAAACTGAGCAACTGTAAAATGAACTGGAGTTTCTTTAAAGAGTAGAGTATGTTTTACTAGAGAACAGGTACTACAAAACTGTCCAGTGTGAGCCAAGTTAGCTCTTACAGCTATCTGGAATGAACATATCCTGCTGAGATTAAATGCAGTCCTTCATACAGCCACAGAAGATACGTAAAGCTACAGGCTCTAAGGTCTCCTACTGTTGATAATGACTCATATCCTGTATTTTTCACATAAGACAGCTAGTTCCAGCTATTTATGGTACAGCCCATTAAAAATTTCTTTTCACGAAGCAAAAATGCTGTCAGTTGCCATTCAGGAGTTAATGTAGGAGGCTAGCTAACATGCTACAGAAATTACCAGAGAAAAATACTATAATCACAAAAGAGCCAAATGTTTCCTCTTAAACTCTTTCAGATAGCAGATGTATAGTCATAAGCAGAATCCTTCATCCCTGAAGATTTTATTCATACACAGATCACCCTAGAAAAAAAGAAAAAAAAAGATGGGTGGAAAGATATGGTACTGATTTCAGTCCATGTACTTGTATGCTCTTACCCCTACTCTGTACCAAAATGTAGGATGTGAACATACTTACACCACTGCGGAACTTGACAGGAAAGGAGCAGAGTGTGCCTGTGTGCTGCTGCTGACTCAGGTTATACTCAACACCTTGCAGGCAAAAGCAGGAAGACTCCTTAAATGCAAAGCTACAATGTACATTAGTCTAATGAAATCATCAAAGAATGATTTGTCCAGTTAAAATGTGATATTAACATTTATAGATCCGATTTTACTGAGTCAAAACTGATATACACAAACTTTCTACTATCTACCCATTTCTCTGGAGTTATGTTCAGCCTTTCACTCTCCCTTTGGGTCCTAAGG
>JASSUY010008907.1:0-13751 GCA_032466535.1 Forpus xanthops
CTGTTCTTATCTCAACCTGTGGGAGTTGCATTCTTTTGATTCTCCTTCCCATCCCCCCAGGACTGGGGAAGAAAGAGGAGGGAGTGAGTGAGAGATTGACTGCATGAGTTTGAGGGCCTTAAACCACGACATGATCCGACATGAGAGTAAGAAATAACTGTGATTAATTTGGGCTACTTTTATACATATTGCAAAGAGAAAGAAAAACATACCAATTATAGAGCAGTACCATCTCCCCAGCATATCAACAATGACTTGTGACTGAGAGTATCAAAAACTCAAACATTATCAGTGGAGAGGTTTATCCTTTATTCCTAGAAGGTTTCTCATCAGCCATGGATATATACAGGCACAAAGTTTTAGGATGTATTATCTGGATTTGCAAATTTATGAGTAGTGTTGTCCACTAGAAAAGAGCTCATCAGACACAGCTGGAGCCTTAGGAACTATTTTATACGCCTTATGTTAGGATGTCCCATCCTCATGTGTGACAGGACAAGATGGGCTGAGCTAACCTACAAGATTGTTGGAGCTGGGCAGAGCACTGTCTCTCTCCTTTCTCCTAAATTCCCTTACGAATCCCAAGGGTACAATTGCATTTCTCCCCACATACCAGCTTTACTTCCATTATCTCTGGCTCTTGAGGGAGCTGATTCAACACATTGCGCTGGCATATGACTGACAAGAAATACAAATTATTTATGTTGTCATCATACCACTTCAAGAACATGTTTCTGCCCTCACAAAGTGCAAAAGGTAAATGTCTGTAGACTTCAGTGGGGAGACAGGTGTCTCGTCCGGCACCTTCTGTATCAGGGCACATAAAACAGCAAGATTTTCTGCACTGAACAGATTTCACTACACACAAAAAATAGCAGCTGTCAACAGTTAGCTGGAGATAGCCAAAATATATAATTTTTTTTATATCTCCATAATTTTTCCCAGTTGGAACAGTATCCAAAGTGTGTAGAGATAAAATATCAGAAGTGATTTGCATGAGTTAAAGCCAAACCCATTCCTTTGCCCAGCAGTAAAAATCCTTATAACCTCACTCTCTAACTACTGATGAAGCACTAGCTCAGTGTGATCCATCACACAATTCCTGTTGCACAGAGAATTCTGCCAACTATCTTAGAAAATGCATTATATAAAATTTTGGCCACTCTAAAGACTGAACAAAACTTGCATCACTAGGGCAGTTTTCCAGTGACTGTAGCAGTCTTGATCAAAAATTCAATTTTCCCCTCTGTCAATGTGAGGAAAATCAGAAATTTTGCCACCCCTGAGATCATAGTTCAGGCTTGCTTTGATACTGAAATAAAAGAACAAAAAAGAAAAAGAAACAAACAAAACCCAAAACCAAACCAGCCCTAAATGCAGAAACTTGAAACATTCAGTAAGATTCTACATTCAAGGTTATTCCACTGCATGAACCCAGCAATTAAAATACAGGGTCAAGGAACTACTGTATAAAAAGCAAATCAAGAAAACAATGAAAAACCTTACTTTTCTAGTAGATTTTTTTCTATCCTGCTATTCATGGCACAAAAGATGAGAAACTGATGGAGAAGTAGAGGTAGCACAGGCATAAAGTAAAATAGAATATATTAAGGAAATATGATTTTGTCACTAATGTAGGCAAAAATGAGATCTTACCTGAAGATATTACAGAAAGAATGCATATGTATTTAAAGAAATCTAAGCAAAAACTTTATTCAAAGAGCTGGAAGGGTAGCATTATCATTTTATATAGTACTGGGTATCTGTACTTGAAGTATAGAAAATGTAGATAGGTATATTGAAAGTGTAAAAATTGTGGAAGAAATTTTTATGTTGAGGACACCAGAACTGTACACAGTACTCCAAGTGAGGTCTCACAAGAGCAGAGTAGAGGGACAGAATCACCTTCAAGATTTCCTAAGAAATGTAAAGCTGAAACATAAAATAAAGCAAGGGAAACAGGTTGTATATCATTGTGAAAATTTCTTTCTCAGTACTGTATATAAAAGGTATTTTCCTATCTCTGTTTTGCTTCTCCTTGGTTCTAGACTGAGGAACAGAGCTTCTGGATATGACAAAAAGGACTGCTTCTGGCATATTGCGCTTTATTCTTCCCATCAGATGTTCCTCTTGTTTTTGTTTTTCAAATAATTATTTTTATGACACCAATTATTAAAAAATACTATCCTCATGTTTATAACTGGAACAATATTCTTGAGCCAGTATCTCTGTGTGTCACTTACCCAGGAGGTAAAAGTTCATTGATAGAGAACAGTAGAAATAGCAAAAACAGATAATTTTCAACTTGTCGTGGTTTGAGGCCCCTCAAACAGTTCTGCTCACTCCCCCCTCTTTCTTCCTCAGTCCCGGGGAAAATAGGAAGGAGAATCAAAAGAATGCAATTCCCACAGGTTGAGATAAGAACAGTTTAGTAACTAAGGTATAACAAATCACTACTGCTACCACCAATAATAATAAAAGAGAAAATACAAGGAAAGAGAATACAACAGATCTTCACCTAATATCTAGCCACGCCACACAGTGCCCCCCCATCACCTGATACCAAGCTCTACTACACAGTGCCCCCCATCACCTCATACCAAATCCTGAACACGTCATGCACACCCCCCTGCACCACCACCTTTCCGGGTCTCTGCTCTCCGTCTGTACATCCCGGACATGACGTGCTATGGTATGGAATACCTCTTTGGTCAGTTTAGGTCAAGTGCCCTGTCTTTCCTTCCGCCCGGCTTCTTCCCGGCTCCCCTCCCCCTGGCAGAGTACAAAACTCAGAAAGTCCTTGGCCAGTCTAAACTCTCCAAGCCATAACTATAAACACTGGTGTTACCAGTGCTGTTCCCAAGCCGAAAATCCGAAACACAGTGCTACACCAGCTACTACTTAAAGAAAAATGACTGCTGCTGCTGAACCCATGACACAACTGAAGGTTATATAATATCCTGTAATAAAATGAAGATTCAATGGACCTAGACAAAATGCAAGGTAAAGATAATAACTCAAGCAGAACTCAATTTAGGTTCCATTCTATAGTTTAACGCTATCATTAAAAAGAGTAATGAGAACAATAATGGCAAAATGGTACATAAAAAAATAGCAGCAGATGAAACAACCAGAAACAGTATGGAAAAGGAAAGACTTCTACAGCATGGCAATACTTGCAATGCAAAAGGGGGGAACCAAAAAAGGCAATGTGAATAGTACTATGACAGAGTTAAGTTAACCTGATACCTAGGAATTCGAGCAAATATATATATATATATAGGGGAAAAAGAAAAGAAAAAACACAAGCAACAGAAAGTGAGTAAAGTTCTGGTTTCTTTGTCAAGAGACAAAAAAAGTAAAACCGCCAGGAACATTCTGCATAAGACAGGAAACAGCAGACAATAAATAACCATGTGTGTGTACAAATAACAACAATGGAACTGTTACAAGCTAAGTAAATGCAGAAGCTCTCCTTTAAAATGGCACAAAAGCAGAGACAGTACTAAATGTGAAAAATAACAGCTTGCTTCTGTAGTTAGCAAAAAAATCCAGCTGAGATTAAGACAAAATCAGACTGATTAGCAGCTAGAGTTCTGACAGCAGTAATGAGTCTAGAAAGGCATGCAGATTGTTCATTTATTTTTTGCCAAACATCAAGTTCTCCATGGGCTATTGCAAGCACCTAAAGTCTCCATCATGGCTAGTTCAAAGCTTTAAAGACAGCAAGAATCTCTAAGTATCAGAGTTCATGATGAAACAGTACCAGAAGATGCTAGAGGTTTTAGGGTGCAAAATTTTGTGAATTGTCAGACTACCAATTTTTTTACTGATACATGAGGTTTTCAAACAAGATTTCTTCATGCATTTATTTTTTCTGTTATATACTTTTCCCTATATCTCTTTGGATTTCTGTTCAGTATACATATATAAATATCAAATACAGAAGTATAAGTTATAAAGATCATATATAAGTAGATTCTTCACACAGAAATTTATGGCACTGCTTTCTCTTTATGAATTATCCATACATGGGCAAAAACTTGAACAGTGGTTCAATACTGAATTTCCCTCTCTCAGAAGTTATCTTTGATGGCTCATTATCACTTCAAACTCCATGTGGTTAAAACTAAACTCTTCATTTTGATATATATCTGTCTCACAGCAAACTGTCCATTTTTCTTTATAGATATTCCTTGCAGCTGAAAGACAGAATAATTTATGCTGTCTATTCAGAAAATGATGAAAACTTAGTGCCTTAATAGACTGTTTCTTTCTCTCTTGTTTTATCTCCTATGCACACACAGGCAGCCCTGCCCTGAAATGAAGTCTCAGATCTAGCTATATTTTATACTGGAAGTAAAATTACTTTGCTAGCCTCAAGAAAGTACTTAAAAGCATATTATAAAATGTAATATCACTAACATGGTGACAAAACTGTTCTGTTTCCTGTCTGATGATTAAGAATTTAGGTGCATTTTCACTGCACCAAATCTTTCATGCTGCAGGAAAACATCAAGATGGCGTGAATTACAAACTGAACATTATCTCCAAGTGAGTAAAGTGATGTGAATATGTTGGAAATATTGATACAAGCTTCCTAGCTGCTATTAACATCTGTCAGACTGTCAAGCACCTTTTAAGAATTCCTAGGATTCAGGCTTTCTTAACATCAGTCTGCAAAGGAATATTTTCCTGACCAAAAGATATTGTGGGATCAGTTTGTGGGATCATATTGTGGGATGGGTTTGAAAGGGACAGCTTGGATAATCTAATCCAAACACCTGCTTAAAGCAATGACAGTTTTATATTAGTCTTGACATGGACAGTGGGATTGAGTGTGCACTCAGCAAGTTTGCCGGTGACACCAAGATGTGTGGTGCGGTTGATATGCTGGAGGGAAGGAATGTCATCCAGAGGGACCTTGACACACTTGTGATGTGGGCTAATGACAACCTGATGAAGTTTAACCATGCCAAGTGCAAGGTCCTACACCTGAGTCAGAGCAATCCCAGGCACAGCTACAGGTTGGGCAGATTCAGACAGGCCTGTGGGGAATGACTTGGGGGTGTTGGCTGATGAAAAAATGAACATGAGCAGGCAATGTGTGTTTGCAGCACAGAAAGCCAACGATATCCTGGGCTGCATGAAAAGTAGTGTGACCAGCCGGTCGAGGGAGGTGATCCTGCCCCTCTGCTCTCGTGAGAGCTCACTTGGAGTATTTTTGTACAGTTCTGGTGTCCTCAACATAAAAAGGACATGGAACTGTTGGAACAAGTGCAGAGGAGGGCCACGTGGATGATAAGGGGACTGGAGCACCTCCCATATGAAGATAGGATGAGAAAGTTGGGGCTGTTAAAGCTGGAGAAGAGAAGGCTGCGTGGAGACCTCATAGCATCCTTCCAATATTTGAAGGGGGCCTACAGGGATGCTGGGGAGGGTCTCTTCATGAAGGACTATACTGATAGGACAAGGGGTAATGGTTTCAAACTTAAACAGGGGAAGTTTTGGTTGGATCTGAGAAAGAAATTGTTTACTGTAAGGGTGGTGAGGCACTGGAATGGGTTGCCCAGGGAAGTTGCGAATGCTCCATCTCTGGCGGTGTTCAAGGCTGGGTTGGACATAGCCTTGGGTGACATGGTTTAGTGGGAGGTGTTCCTGCCCGTGGCAGGGGTGTTTGAACTTGTCCTTTCCAACCCTAACTATTCTATGATTCTGTGATTCTTTGTAGTCTGATCTTGAAACAGAAGAATTTACAAGGGAAGAACCAATGTTCAATAATAGTACCACAAAAATATATTTAAAATTTTTAATGCTGATAAATACTTACAGTCAGTAAGACTGAAATGTCACATAACAAAATTCACAAGTTTTGCTTTGTGCTTCCTGTATCAGACCTAAAATATTCTATAACTTTGGAAAGACAATTTTCAGTGAAAGATTTCCAATGAAACAAATTAACTACTTCAGTAAGCCAATCCACTACTTAATACACATTTGTGTAGAACGTTCAGTGATAGGAATGATTTTGTAAAGCACTGTCTTGAGATTAAAATTAGAAATGTAATTGTTGGTTTTGTGCCTGAAATACCTTCATTCCTTAGCACTGAAGATTAAGTAAGTGGCTGAGACTAGACTGAATTAGCTGTGATTTGGTTTTCCCTGAATCAGATAGAAATGATAAGATTTTTGCAAATCAAATACATCCAGATAACTTGACATGAAAGACCTGAGTTTTGCAGCATATGCTGTGATCCTGCTTTTGCAGAAGGTAGCTGTTGGCTCTGTTTCAAGCAGAAAAACTGAGCCATGGAGAAGGAAGTAACTAGTTCAAACTCACAGTCATGGGAAAGACAGGCGTGTCTCCTGCATCCCGCTTTCTTCTTATTCTATTGTGATCTTTAGAGTGAACCACAGGCTTGGAAAGAAGGAGAAAGAAATTAGAGAGGAAAAAGGGAAAAAGAGCTATTTAGTACAAGTCATGTGAAAAAAAAAGGAGCTGAATAGATAGTTCCCTTGCACTCTGAATTTCCAATCTGATGACTATCGTCAAGGAAAATACTGCCCACAGAAATGGGCATATTTTCAGTTTCCTAAACTAATATGAACCATGGATCTTCTGCTGGAAGGTTTTATGTATTTACATTCTTGAAACAGTCAGATTTTTGTGTTTGCTTTTTATTCTCATTTTTACTGCTACTATGAATTATGCTAGCTATAAATTGTTCATACTTGCATGTCTTCTATAAACTAGTTAAATGTTAAATCTACATATATTCTGTGAATATTGAACACATGAATAAATGTGAAATTTCTCTTCAAAGTGCAATAATCCTTAGGCATTTTCTGCAAAAGTGTGATTTTACCACTATTCCCATATTCAAATAGAAATGCATCCTAAATCTTTTGAGTCCTGCCCTTTCGCATAGTATGGTAATATTGATAAATTAGTTTTCTCATTTGATAATGTTCATAATTACTATAATATATATTATTTTTCTCCCTTTTTGATATAACTCTTTTTAGATGGTAAGACACAGTGAACATAACACGGCTTTGGGAACTGGAAACAGAATAAAGGGTCTATCATATATTATGTGATCACTGACTTGCATTTTGCTTACTATACATAAAAACCTCTAGTGACAAGGTGGAGATAAATAGCTATCCCTTTAAATGTAGCTCTGGAAAGCAGTGGTAAGCAGGTTTGATAGGAAAGGTTAACAGTGCTCTTAATTATGTTTGCATAAATGCAGAAAACTACTGTTGGTTTGTTTTTTTTTTTTTTTTTTTTGTGATATTTTTTTTTTCTAATATGGCCACTGTGTGTTATTATTATTTCATCTGCTTCTGTCTTTTTAATGTGTATGTGTTCTACTTTATGGCTGCATAAGCAAACCATCCTATGATTCTGCTCATCTTAAACTGATCATGTTGTCTAGTAGTCTTAGTCTTCATCTTGATCCACCTCCCATCACAAGAGTTTGCTTACCTTTTTCAGACTACTGTCTTATCCTCCCCTTGGGGGATGCTGAACTCCAGTCTGTGGCCTGCAGCATGCAAAGCATAAAGTAAACCTGCTAGGGTCTTATCTGATAAAACAATAAGAATCCTCTGTTGAGATGTGCAAGTGTAAATTTTTAGGGGACTTATATCTTATTTGGAAAAGAGCAGATATTCTTAAGGAAAACAGGAAACATGCCGGAAGGAAACTGCAGCATGTCCAGATAAACTGCATATCTCTGCTCTGTATCATGGGGATAGGGTAAAGTGTGGGAAATTTTTTTAAATATTTTAATATTACCATGATTTTGTCCAAGCTTCATGTCAGGCCTATCCTGAATCTTGAAATGTTTTATAAATTCTGGCTGAGAATAATTCCATGAACCTCGAGAAAATACCTTCTTCATGCAGATGTCTGGTACACACAATTCCTGCTGGAATAGCTGTTAACTTAAGTTCTCATCTGTCTGAAAACAAGGCCTTATGATAGAAAGTATCTTGCAATATAAAAGATAAGTGATGGTGAAACAGTCAATACCAGAAGGTATTGCTAGTGGCCAGGTGGGTGTGAGCTAATTTTACTACAGGAGTAAAAGATGGGGCGTCAGTGAAGGATTAATACACAAAAGAATGGAAGAAAATTGGTGCTGTTCAGCCTGGAGAAGGCTGTGTGAAGACATCATAGCAGCCTTCTAGTATTTGAAGGGGGCCTATAAGGGTGCTGGGGAGGGACTCTTCATTAGTAACTGTTGTGATAGGACAAGGGGTAATGGATTCAAACAGGGGAAGTTTCGATTGGATCTGAGGAAGAAATTCTTTACTGTTAAGGGTGGTGAGGCACTGGAATGGGTTGCCCAGGGAAGTTATGAATGCTCCACTGCTGGTGGTGTTCAAGGCTGGGTTGGACATAGCCTTGGGTGACATAGTTTAGTGGGAGGTGTCCCTGCCTGTGGCAGGGGCATTGGATCTAGATGATCTTAAGGTCGTTTCCAACCTTAATTATTCTCTGATTCTGTGATTCTATAAGTAGGAAAGAATGTGAATGAGGAAAACCATGAGGAAGGAGAACAAAACTGGAACAATGAGGAAGGCACAGTACAAAAGTCAAAAGAAATCAATGCTAAGCAGACACACCACTTCATACTCCTTAGAGGACTCTGTCATCCACTTATCCCACTACATCACCATATTTCCTAGTTATTCCACCACCAGCACCTGACTCAGCTGTTCCTACTTTATTGCCTTTGCTTTAGTAGCATGTTTGCCTCTACTATCCAATGATTTCTTGGAGAAAAGAGCATTGTTACTGGTTCCTGGCTGTTGCTTTCACTCCAAAGCCCTTGTCTTCACCCTGTGAGCTTGCAGACCTAAATATCTGCAGGTCCCTTAGTGGGCACACAAGCCCAGTGACTCCCCAAGAGGTACAGTGCCAAAGGGCAGATCAGAAAGAGAACACGGTTCAGTCTTGCAGAAGCTCAAAGATACATTCATGCTTGTGCTGTCATTTCTCTTACACACTATGCAACAATGAAACTGAGCAGGAGTGGGATGACCCATTTGTTTGGTTGCCATGACAATGTGCTACCCCACACAGACTACTGCTCTGGGCAGCCTTGCTGTTTGGCTGCTGTTGGATGATGATACTCAAAAAAAAAAAAAAAATAACATGGGAGTCATCAATTGTCATTGCACTGCACTGCATTGACCTCTGCAAGGTGAGAGGTATAGCTCATCTGAAGTGACAGAGGTCTGCTGCTCATAACATAGAAATTCTTTGAACAGAAAGGGGTTTTGTTTGTTTTTCCTAAAAGGGATTAGATTAATCAGATGAGGATTTATTTATTTATTTCAAATTCCAGAGTGGTCACTTAGTTTTTAATGCTAGTGTAATGCTACAAATAAAATTCATATGGAAACTGACAGCGGCTTATAGACCCACAGGCAGAACTGTATTCACATTACAGAAGAAAGAAAGACATTTTCACTGAAGTGGAAGCTGCTGCTATCTGTAAGTGGAAAAACATAAGAAACATGTAAAAGTATGTCTGATATCTGATTTAGAACAGTAGATAAAGATTGTTCTGTTCCCACCATGAGCAACTACTGCTGGTGCAGAAAGGAAAAATCTTCACCACTACCTTATTATCCTCCAGAGACAACTTGTCGTTATTTCTTTAAAGAAATATTGGTTTTTGAAGTGCAGATAACCCAACAAACATGCCTTGAAGGACTTTACTGAGTCTTTGAGGCATTTTCCACATTCCTCACTTAATACAGCCTTACTATGAGTCAAAGATGACTTTCATCTTTAATTCTGTGCTATGCCATAAAAGTGTTTATGATACTATTATTATTACTGTTATTAATGATAAGAATAATATTTTTTATTGATGAGAACTCAGGAATTCAAATCAAGAGTCTTGTTCTAATATATCAGACTCTATATCTGCTTGCCTATTTTTATTTAAAGAACTGCTATATTCATTGTTTTAAAAATGCATGCCAGTGAGCAGTGAGCATATAATATGTCCTGCAGATCTGATTTTATTGCTTTCTGTTCTTCAGGAGATTTAGGGACATATATCTGTTCCTGACATGGGGAGGGATGTGCTTTGCAAATTTCTTTATCCATGACAAGAGCAGCTCTTAGCAACAGGCAAATTCCCTGTGTAACACTCTTGAAGTGGATCTCCTCTCCCTCTGTGTATTTGCTGTTAACCGAACAAGTGTGGGTCTCCCTGGAGTTTCTGCTTAAATTGTCTCAAAACCAACCTCAAAGCAAAGTGTTGTGTGCAAATTCATGTAAGGGATAAAACAATGAAGACTTGCGCATGGGTTTCTTCCTAGTTTACACCACCGTTTTTGCTCACCAGTTTTGAGTAGCTCTTCAAGAAAGCAGAGCTTCTCACCCCATTTTAAAGGAATTCTTTCAATGAATGTTCTATTTTGAATGCCATGGTAAATGGGCCTTACCAAACATAGATGGTGTCAGAAAAAGTTAATATTTTTCTTTAATGTGATAATCTATTTTCTAGACAACTGAAAGAGGAATGAAACCATTTATCAAGATATCAAAAAAGCAGTGTCACATGGGAGTTTAGCTAAATGGAAAAATTAGGAATTAAAATGCAGCAACTGTAAGCTGGGTAAGAAGTTAGAGAGGAGATAGCAATAGGCAAAGTAGAAAGGGAAAGCATCTGGCTGGATGGAGGCATATTACTGGAATTCTTGGGTATTTCTCCAGATCACTCTTGTTTAATATTTTCAGTAATGACCTTGGTACAAAAGAAAAAAAGAAATGTGCTGAGGAAAGCCCCATGTTGAAAATGGTCAAAATCTTATAAGGTGAAAGCTCCATAAACAAAAATCAGGCATAAGTGTGTGCATAGAAAAATAGATGAAATGAGATGGAGTTCAATTAAATTGCACTTGGGTTCATCCACTGGAAAAGACTGAGGAGGGCCAGACCACAGTGGATCTGTAACTAATTACTGCTGTCAGTGAAACACAGTTGCTCAGAAAAAAGATCGATGGATGGGCACTGCAAGATCTTGTTAATCTGCAGTGTCCCCACAATGCCAATCACTCAGTTGCATATGGTCACCCAGCCAGACACTTGAGCTGTAAAAGGTGTAGAGGGAAGGGAAAGGCATCTGGGGATTACCCAATATGATCAGAAGAGACTCCTAAGCTCAGCTCAGCCTGAGAACAGCTGCTGTCTGTAAATATATCACTGAGTACAGAAAAGAATTATTTGTGCAGAGGAAGAAGGAAGCACAAAACAAGATCAGTTTAAACTGATTAAATTTGGTTGGAAATTTAAAAAATGTTATGAGAGAATATTGAATAAGCTGTTAGAAGAAACATCAAGGGCAAATAAATCACACTTACTGTGAATGGGGTTCTTGGCATATTTATGAAAAGATCTTGAAGTGCAGTTGGTGAAGGTGCTGTGACTCCAGGCCCCAGAATCTGTCTTCCAGGTCCATCTTTCTACATTTCTTTTCCCTAGTATTACCATCTAAAATTAGCCTCTAGGTGTTCTCCACACTTCGCTAATACAATTGATACCAGCACAGATCGTGACTTTGACTGTCCAGAAATGCACCCAGATACCCAGTTACATCTTCTTTTGCTCTTTAGCAAAAAAGACACTGTTTTGAAATTGTTAGTGTGTGGCCTCTATGTGTACAATTTGATTTGTCTTACAGACATAATACTTTGTTATGTGAAGAATGATTAAACTTCTATTGCAGATCCTAAGATTCAAGAAAATATGGCAACTGTTCCCAATTAAGACTTGCTTCTATCTTGCCACTCTGATAATTATCAAGTCCCTATAGTAGCAGCTTCCAAGTATTTAGGAATAGAGATGACTCTCTTTCCTTTTAAAGGCTGTTGGAGGAAACAATTGATTTGCTCGTGTCTACTTGTATTGGATGAGTGAGGCCAGATTGTGTATTTATAAATAAGTGACTGGAGGGAAAATAAATCATTTAAAAATGAATGATATGTTACATTTGGATACAAAAATATTAAGACTCATAGCTAATTTTGTTTCCAAGAACTGCTTCAAAATATAGTCTCATTTGAGCTTATGTATTCACAAGCCTCCACATCTTGACAGTTTCTTAGGACAGCCATCATGAGAGGTCACTGCAAAACAGAGAAGAACCACGTGATTGTCAGACTTCTCACAGAGGATTTGCTCCTCTGTATGATCAGAGTTGCTGACTCTAAGGTCAGTGCAGTCTGGAACCTGCCCTTGTTAATAATGTACTTTACTTCAGTATTTTCTTCCTTCACACAGTAAGCTTTCAGTCTCCCAGATGTGAAGTAGTTACGGTATACTCTTTTAAAGCAATGAGACCTTAAAGCTTTATAAATGCTGCATAGATGCCAAGAACAAAGTGGACAGCAGAGTCTAATTTCCTGTGCGGTTTCTTCAAATGAAAGTACGGGCTCACACAGAGAGAACTTATTAACAGATGTTCTGTCTTGAGATTTACACTGGTGGGTGGAAGAATAAATGATGAGAAGCATACAGTATCTGAAAAAGAACAGGTACTCAAGAGCATCACATACATATTTATTTGCAAATTTGGAAACAAAAGCTAATGATTAACTCAGCATAAATGTCTTTGCCAGAGTCTTCCTGCAAGCATTCTCTATTACATGGGAACTGCTGAAATTAAATAGTATGCTGAAGCATGTTAGAAACATATCTTTTCTTTCTGATCTGTGCAGGTGGTGGGCTGCTGATGACTCCTGCTTGGGAGAAGTGAGAAATCAAATTAGACCCTTTAATAGGAGGTAGAGGAAGAACAGCATTATGAAGAGACCTTTGATTTCCCAGTGCTCTGAGAAGAGTTTGCCTGGACCTTCTCCTGTAGTGATCTCTCAAAGCCTGAAATGATTTAAAACTCAAAAAGGCTAAGTTTTAATAGAACGAGCTGCTTTAAAAGAGAGTAACCTGGAAATGACTGGATGGGAAAGAATGTAAATAGGTGCACTGCTTATATGTCTAGAGACAAAAGGAGAAACAGCAACAAGGACATTGAAGAGCAACTATCAAAAGTAATCAAAACTGCTGACTAATTATTTGTCTACAGAAAGAAAAGGCCTGCCAGAAAAATTGTAGGATATACAATACATGTTCAGAGAACACATAGCAATCACAGAGTTGGTAGACTTGCTGCATCACTGTTAACAGCAGAAGCAGCAAAAGATAGTCCTATTGAAAAATCATTATTTATGAGGGACTCATCAGGTACTGAAGTGATGCTGAAGTGTCGTGGTTTAAGGCTCTCAGACTCATGTAGTCGCTCTCTCCCTCACTTCCCCCTCTTTCTTCCTGGAGAGATGGGAAGGAGAATCAAAAGAATGCAACTCCCACAGGTTGAGATAAAAACAGTTTAGTAACTGAAGTATAACATAAATCACTACTGCTGCCACCAATAACAATAAAAGAGAAATACAAGGAAAGAATGCAACAGAACTTCACCTGATACCTAGCCACACCACGCAGTGCCCCCCCATCACCTGATACCAAGCTCGACTACACAGTGCACCTCATCACCTCATACCAAATCCTGAACACGTCACGCACACCCCCCTGCACCACCACCTTTCCGGGTCTCTGCTCTCCGTCTGTACGTCCTGGGCATGACATGCTATGGTATGGAATACCTCTTTGGTCAGTTTGGGTCAGGTGCCCTGTCTCTCCTTCCACCCGGCTTCTTCCCGGC
>JASSUY010008908.1:0-27923 GCA_032466535.1 Forpus xanthops
CCGGGCAGCTGAGCCGCTGCCGCCGCCGCCGCCGCCGCCGCTATGAAGCCGTGCGAGGAGGATGAGGATGAAGGAGGGGCGGCCGGCGGCGGGGACCCCTGGAAGGAGTGCGTGGAGGTGGCGGTGGAGTTGGCGCTTCGCGCCGGGCAGGTGAGAGCTGAGCAGCCGCCTGCCCTGCTCCGCTGCTGGACGCTGCCCGGCAGCGAGACGGGTGGGACTGCCCCGCGGCTGAAGCATCCTTCTCCCGGGCGGTTGTACCGGGTGCGCTTGTAAATCTCGGGGGGGAGGGGGAAGAGCTGGGCGGTTTGGGAAGGGCCGTGTGGGCTCTTGGGTGGTGTGGCAGAATTGAGGAGGAGGGCGGCTGGGCTCGGCACCCACTAAACCAGGCCGTCGCTGGAGCCCTCGGCCGCTGCCCTCTGCAGCGGGAGGGATGATGGCAGCAGGGCCGCTTCCCTGGGGGGTTGCATCCCTGGGGATCTCTTTCCAAGGAGGCTGCGGCCCTCAGGGCTGCATTGCTCGGGGTCACTTCCCTCGGGACCTGCATCCGTCCGGGTCACCTCCTGGGGACTGCACCCTTCACGGTCCCTTTCCTCGGGGCTGCATCCCTCGGGGTCACTTCCCTGGGGGCTACATCATTCGTAGTCATTTCCCTTGGCAGCTGCATCCCTAGGAGCAACTTCCCTTAGGGGGCTGCATGCAGCATCAGAAGGAGGAGACTTAGGGTGAAAGTAGATTTATTTTGTGACTGGGAGTCTTTTCCGAGAGTATTTATTTTTAACTAAAAAAGAAATAAAGTGGAAAGAGAAAGGTGCTTTAGTAACTTCTTCAAATATACACCAGGTATTATCCTGCTACCATAATGCTTTGGAGCACGCTTTGGTGCTAGGTTGAATTTATATACACTTGAAGGTTTATGCTGTAGTGCTTTTATCCAGAATATTGTCTATATACACATTACAGTACCAGCATTTGTTTATAAGCAGCTTGTGCAGGGGTAAACAGTCGTGTCAGGGAGGTTTTCTCTTCTTGTTATATATATCAGTGTCTTCAGAGCGCCTGAAATTCACTTACTAGGGACAAATTAGCAAGTGAAGATCTGTGGTAGCTTAAGATCAGGGGGTTGACACAGCAGGTAGTTAGTCATCTTAGGAGACGTCCTGGCCCCACTGTGTGCAGCAGTAAAACTTCTACCAACTCTAACAGAGCCAAGAAGTGGGATCAGCAGATTGTTTAGATGAGAAATTGGGTAAAATACAAACCTCAGCAACATCTATTTATCTTCTGTTTCCATTCTGATCTATTTTGAAACAGGCTTTGTACCTGAACACTACAATTTAAGGAGCCCCCATTTCTGTCTTGAGTCCAGGACCTGTAACTTCTCTTTAATATATGTTATTAAATGTATTTTTTTCCCTCATAGAAGGTGCACACAAAGATGAACAGAATGCCAGAGGAGAGGAGACTTGTTTTAATAAACACATGGGTAATCCAAATTGGGATGACAGGTCATGCTCTCACAGACTCTCCAAACAGGAGTTTCTCCAGCGCAGTCATTCTGCCAACCATTTCACAAGAGAGACTGATGACTTGCTCAAGCCTCCACACCTTATTTCTCAAAATATCAATTTGTGAAGACAGTTGTAGCTGCCTCCAGCCATTTTAATCACCCAGAAGATCAAAGCTGGGCACTTTTCCTGAAAGAAGTAAACATTCCTGAAGATTAATCTGCGTATCTTTTAGTTTGCAGTTTGCCATCACTACCTTGCAACTGTCAGGAAATGGCCTACTCCTTGGCAGGCCAAATTTAAACCAATCAAGACTGTAGTTTAAGTAAGACTTTGGAACTAGGTAGGGGTTTTATTAACTGTTGTGTCAAGTAATCTTTTTAATTACAAAACCCATCAGAGAATCTTATGGAAAAAAAGGTGCAGATGGGTCTCTATCTCTTATTTAAGTATCAGTCCACTTCCAGGTATTCCCCAAAGAAGCTAGAGGTAAGGACACAAAATGCAGTGTGACATAGGTTTGATAAGACAGGGGTTTGTTGAAAATGGACTGATAAAATGAAATTTTATTTTGATCAACCAAAATAGTCAATTACACTGATCAAGTTAATCTTTTTCTTTTGCCTTTCTTCCCATCCATCAGACCTCTTCACCTTCATGTCCGTCCCCAGTAATCTGATTGCACTCTTATCTCCCTGCATCATAGAATCATAGAACGTTTTGTGTTGGAAAGACCATACATTTCCAACTCCCTGACGCAGGCAGGGACACCTTCCGCTAGACCAGGTTGTTCAAAGCCCCATGCAACCTGGCCTGAACACTATTGGGGATGGGGTGGCCACAGCTTCTATGAGCAACCTGTGTTAGGGCCTCACCACCTTCACAGTAACGAACTTCTTCCTCATACCTAATCTCAGTCTACCTTCTTTCAGTTTAAACCCATTACTCCTTGCCAAATCCCTACATACCCTTTTAAAAAGTCCCTCTCCAGATTTTTTATAGGCCCCCTTTAGTACTGGAAGCTGCTCTAAGGTCTCCTCAGAGCCTTTTCTTTTCCAGGCTGAACAAGCCCAACTGTCTCAGCCTCTTTCACAGAAGAGGTGCTCCAACCCACTGATCATCTTTGTGGCCCTCTCTGGAGCTCCTGTCTCCATCCCTGCTTGAAATTTAGCCACTTCAGTCTTTCTTCTAAGGCCCTCAGTTTCTCAGGACCAGGGCAGGTTAGGAGGCCTTGGAATCGTTAGAAAGCGTGCACAAGAGTCATGGCACAGAGGCCAACCTGAAGAAAGGCATTCAAGCAAAGACTTGGATTTCTAGGAAAAGTTAACCGATGATACAGTTTTCTAGTCTCTCCAGAAAGATACTTATATTAACTTATCATCACATTTCATTAGAAGAAGTAAAATATATCTTCTTTCCAACAGATAGGCATCTATGCTCTGGAATAGTTTCTTCTAAATTTAAAGGGCTAATACAGAAATAATTGCTTGAATATGTGTGAAAAGTGATGTTGCCGGAGTAACTTCTGTTCCCAGGCTAAAGTCACTGCCTCTCTTGCCCATCCTATTACTTAGTTACATTATTTTTTGAAATATCACAGTCTCCCTTTTAATATATGTGGCTGTTTCATAATGAGAATGGCCATGGTTTTGTAATCTCTGTAATTGACCTGCATTAAAATTATGTCTAATTCGTTCTATAAGGCCACATATAACTGCTCTTTTTTGAACCTTTTTCTTCTGCTTTTCCCATGAGTGAACTATTTGCTATGTTCCTGAGAGTATGACTGCTGGCTTAATACAACTTTTTGCTAAAGAAAAGCAGGCACAAGTAGTCTCTGCATCTTTGATGCCGTTGAGAGCACTGAGCAATATTTGCACAGTTCTCTGCAATTACAGTTGGAGAAACTTCACCAAAATGAGCAGATATGCATCCAGGTGAAAACAAGGATAAGAAACTGAGGCTAGGACCTAACATGTTGAAGTCCACACTAACTACTTTCTCACTTTTTTCTCCCTCACTTCTCCCCCCCCCCCCCAAAGATAATTTTATGAGGCACAAAAGACCTAGTAGAATGCCCCTAAAAAAAAGGCAAGCTTTCCACTAAGATTCTAAAAAGCCAAGATCTTTCCCACCATGTTTGCTTCCAGATGATATTGTCAGGCTATTTTCCATGGCATATGGACAGATTTTTTAGCAAACTGGATTGGTATTTCCTAAATTATTTGCAGGTAATTATGCTTTTAATCTAGATGTTTGATTTTATCAGTGAGCAAATATTTCAGGACAATATTGCAAGCAAGTAAACCCATCTTGGACCTCCTACAAGTGCATGGTGTGTGCAAGCAGTACGGTGAGATGAAATCTAACACGAGCATCACACTGTAGCTTGCTCTCCCGGCACATATTGGAGGAGAAGGCCCTCTGTTCTCTGCATTCTCCTTTATATGACTTGATTTCAGAAGGGCATTAGGAAAGGAAGAATCCCATACCGTGATTGCACTGAGCCCCTGTGGCTCCATTTTCCCTGCTCTATGGCAAATGAAGAAGGGAGCAGGGACAACCTAGGATAAGATCTAGCCAGTTCTTTATTAGAGGAGGGGCACCGTGGACTAAAAGTGGTAAGTGATTCTGCTCTAAATAACCACCTCCCAAAAATCAACTGCTTAGAAATTGCTGTAAAATGGTCATAATCTAAGGACAACTTATAAAGAAGTGATAAAGCCTACTAAATACATTTACAGCCAAAATATAGCATCTTGATTGCCAATTTCATTGCTCAGTAGACTGTCTTCATTTCAACAACCTATATTTCCTTTGGGCTTCCACTTACCTACTGCCTGTTACCTAGAGAGACTTTCATGAAGTCCCATGCTGTGTTGGAAAGACCAGGCAATTGTAAGGCTTCTGCAAGGATGAGATACTGGCACAAGTTGCCCAAAGGAGCTGCGAGTGCCCCATCATGGCAGTGTTGAAGGCCAGGTTGGATGGGGCTTTGAGCAACCTGGTCTAGTGGAAGGTGTCCCTGCCCATGGCAGGGGGGTTGGCACTGGATGAGCTTTAAGGTCCCTTACAATCCAAACTGTTCAATGATTCTAGAGTTCCATGGTTCTGTGAGAGGAGCTGAGTGATGCTTTCAAAGTAGTCTGGCACACCAATTTCTAACACCCTTGTAGGGAGATGAGTTCTAGGAATTATCCAACATAAGCTGAATTATGGACTGTTCTGAGATATTTGATAAATCTGTAAAGAATAAAAGTTGATTCATCAGTGATAGAGGAAACTTGGTCTTTGTGGGGGACCCTGGCTTTGACTGCATGCCCATACAAGCTGCTTATTAGTCCTGTTTGTCAGATCACTTCATACCAGAGTCACACCCATGGCTTCTCCCACTGTCAAAGTGACTGGAGCCTCAGGCTGGCATGTGCAGGTCACCAGAGAAACAGATGGGGTTAGACTTAAAAATAGTCATAAACAATTGGAGAAAGGATCAGAAATGAAAAATATTAAATTGGGTTCCAAGAGGTGCAAAAGATTGGTTTAGAAAGGATAGATCAAATGCCAGAGCACATGATGAAAAGCAACTGATTGCAGAGCACATTCATGGGAGAGAGCTTCTACCTCTGCTCTTCTTTTTGCAGCAAAAATCAGGTGTGATCTCACTCCCCTGCTGAACGGTTGCTGCAAAAATCTCAATCTGCTATGTGTTAAAACTGAATAGAAGTCAAGAAAAATGGTACTGCTAAGAAGAAATTCACATCCTCTCTATCAAAAGGAGATGGATTCCTCATTTATTTCATAATGCAAAGTTCTAAGCCCAGTGCTAGGCAGGGCATTTGCTTATATATGGCTATATAAAAGTAAAGAGTAATCAAATAAAAGGTATCAGCATGGTGGGGTATTTTTAGAAAACACAACTGAGATGGTTGGAGTTTTTGAGCTTTTACTTTGGACCAAAGAGGAGCCCAAAGGTCTTTCTAGAGCTGTGCTTTTATGCTTCTATGGTAACACTGTCAAGAAAACTACGTAGAGCTTTCAAGGGACTAAAAAGAGTAAGTGTGTTTAGTATTTTTATACACAATAATGAACTTTAGCAAGACCTCAAACTGAAAAGTATTAAGCTGCCCTCACAAGCTCAGTATATAGTCATAACTAATGTTTCTGAGCTCACGAAACAGAAACCTAAGTCCAGCAACCTTCCTAAAGCAGTGGTCAGAAATATCCATTACTTATCAGAACAATCAGCACATCCTTCAAATGTAGAACTTTATACTACAAAACCAAGAGCTGATACTGAAATTTGGGAGTAGCTGTTTCCTTTCCCCATGCGTAACACAGCAGAACTCTTTTCTTTGGTCATCAAATATTTCTCAGTGGTTTTAAACTTACCAATAGAAATTTAGTTAAGTAATTGAAATATATGAGTTTCAGAAAGAAATTAGAATGTTGGTTTTGTTGGTGATAGTTTTAGTTAATGTAATTCTGTGCAAATGAGTGGTGCTTAATTTTCACTTTGTTTTTCCTTATTTCAAACAGTTTATAGTTTTCACTGGTTGAAAAAAAAAAAAAAGTGAGCTTTTTTTACATCTTGCCCCTTATTTTTCTTTTTTAATGAAGAAGTAGTAAAAAACAGAAATAAAGCGGGAAACTTTGGAAAAAGCTTTTATTAAGTGCTGTCCCATATCTGCTTTTGCACTTGGTGTGGTTTAGTTCTGCATTTATAACAGTCAAACCCTTGAAAACAAGATAAAGACTTTTCCAGAAGAGAATCCAAAATTAGGTCACTGGTTCCATATCAAGGGAAAAGTCTAGATTTTCATTCTTGTTAAGTATATAGCAATTCTTTGGGTGGGAACTAGTGGGTCAGCACTTAAAGTTCCAAAAAAACCAGATAGACAAGAAAAACTAAACCTTGTATGTCTTTGTTGGCGATAAAAGAAGCCATTGGGGTTTGCATTATTGCATGGATTTTTAAAAGTAGGACAGCAGTGAGGCTTTGGCCCTGTAAATTAAAAAGAAAGAAAAAGGAAAAAAAAAGGGAAATGAAAAATTCCTGAGCCTTGAGACTCTTTTTTATCTTGTATTTTTTGTAATTTCCTAAATCACGGTGGCTGCCATCATCCTTTATCAGTTGCATCCCATTCACAATCCTTTTCTGAACTGTCAAGAGAGGTTCTTACAAAGTGAGTCAAAATGCTGTGTTCCCAAAGGCTGCCCATAGCTCAGAAGGATTTTTAGTCAGAAGAATCAGAGCAGGCTCTGGTAGAATTAGTACAGTTGTTATTCAGGATTTGCTGTATTTTTTCAGTAAATGTGTAATTTTAGCATGTACAGGATGAACGGCCGACAAGTCTGATGCATGAACTTTTGTTTCAGATTATTAGGAAAGCTCTAAAAGAGGAAAAACAAGTGTCCACAAAGACATCTGCAGCAGATCTTGTAACAGAAACCGATCATTTTGTGGAAAATCTAATTATTTCTGTTCTGAAAGAGAAGTTTCCCTCCCACAGGTAAGTGCCTATAGAAAGAATAAATTACCTTTTTCCTTTAAGAGCTCTGTATCTGACTGTCATTTAAATGGAGTTTCAGAAGTCAGTATTTCTCTCTTACGTATTAACCTGTTGCTGTTGGACACTTTCATAGGACTCCTTTTTTAAAAAAGTACCACTTCCCTGAACTTAGTAAGTACCACTTCCCTGAACTTAGTACTTTATATTTTCTCATAGTTGTGTTTCTTAATATATGTATTTAATAGTAATATTTCTCCTGTAGGGATATCATGAATGAAGGTTCCATATGAATCTCCATCATTTTCAGGATTCTAATCTATTGTGTAAGAATTATACTAGGGATATCTATTAAAATACAGCTGAAATTGATGTTAGCAAAGGTCCCATTCTGCAAACCTTTCCTTCACTTTCTTTTGCCATCATATATAGGCATTTGCCAGATCAGTAAAAGTATTGTATTTAACCACCTTTATCTTATGTTGCATAGAATCCTAAAATCAGTGAGAAGCAGGCTTGTTTATCATCATCATTTGATGCATATACCTAAACAGGTCATAAATTAATACACGGGGTGTCAATACAAGGTTTTAAAAATAGATTAGGCTGTTGATTCCTCTTGAATTAATATGGTCAATTTGAAAATAAGAACTAGTGCATGCACAGATTAAAGAGACATTTTTTATTAGTTGGCAGGGTTTGGTTTGATGCAAAGACTTTGCAATCAATTTCCACATTTGCCTTCAGTCTACAAGGATAAAATTCATCTTCCTGCAGAGCCTGTGTATCACTCAGATACTGTATGACTTCCTTCTAACTGTGTGTATCTCTGAGGGAGATGAGCTTTGTGCTCAAATGCTGCACAGAAATCAACAAAGATGAAAATCTGGAGGCTCAGCTACTAATCTGATTCTCGGTGATGCTGCTGGAAAACAAACAAACAAACCCCAAAACAACATTGTAAGAAGGAGAAAAAGAACATTATATACTAAAAATGGCTTTCTAAATACATGTCGTATGTGACCACATGCTGAAACAGTACTGTACAGCATAACGTGTGGTTCTTGGCCATGAATCTCAGGAGAGTGCCAGGCTTTATTTGTGTAATATTCCTTCTACTATTGCTGGCTGTGCTCTTTTCTCATTTCCACTCTTATTGTTGGGTTTTGGGGGTTTTCTTACTCGAACAGTTTGGCAGAGAACATAAAGCATATACATTTCACATGAAACAAGAATCATCAGGAGGTCTTGAGTTACTCAGAATGGGAACAAAAGTTGTAAGGTCAACATAAACCTAGGAGCTGAAAAATCCCTGACTTTATTAACTCTGTACAGTTAATTTATGACTTTATAAGAAATTAAAGAATAGTCAATTCCTCAAGACAATTTTGCTGATATTGGTTGTTGGTTTTGGTTGGAGTTTGTTCAGACAGTGAATGCATTTAGATTAAACGATAGATTGAAACTATTTAACTGGACTAGATTAAAAAAACTTGCAATGAGGAGTCCACAAGAGCAATCAAGGTTTAAATTAAAGTGCCATGAAGATATTAAAAGATCATTTAAACTGTGTTGAGTCTTTCCCCTAATCTGGCTGCTGTCTGCATCACTGAAGATTTTTGTTATTTCATTTTCTCTTAAATCATCTTGATTCTTATGTTCTCTGAATCAAAAAATGTAGTTAGGAGTTAAAAAAATTAAAATTAATCTCACTGTGATCTGTGCCATTTACACTGTCAGTGATGAGTCTTGAGTTACAAGAAATTATAGGAAGACCTGTTAAGAAGGTAATTCTGTCCTGTCTCTTTCTTCCCTCTATTTGGCTAAGTGGTATGTATCATCCTCATTTACACTCTGCCCAAATTCTCATATTTGCCCACTCTTTGGTACCCTGATGGGCTCTAAGTGAGTCTTTTCAAAAGAATATTTTTTCTGATACATCTTTTGAGCTGCAGATAGGCACAGCCAGAATATCAGGGGCTACTAGCTGAAAAAAGCTATCATACTATTTGCCTGTGTTATTGTTGCACAAGTTGTCATCTTTGGTCTTAATTGTGGTCATAACTATGCAGAAATTAAAACAAGGACACAGTCATTACAGAGGGTGAGATCCAGCTCTAGCTTCCCAGCTTTCTACCCTCAGACCCCCATAAGGCCGTGAGGGATAGCCCTGGTTTGAACCTCCCACACTAGACTGCGTATCACTCCTGCTACAGTTTCCCTGCTGTTACAGCAATGAATTTTAGAGTGTCACTGTGGTATGAACAGATGTAAGCTAAGGCTTGGCTAAAATTACTGGACTCATTTTCAGTGGGAGAAAACTAATCCAGTTTTGAAGAGAGGTCAACAGAGCTGGCAGGTTGGCATATTAAATTAACTACCATAATGACATAGCTACCCCTCTCACTTCTCCAGCTGTTCCTAAAGTTTGGTCTCTTGTGCATCAAATGTTTTGCTTAGTTTGCATATTTATGCAGGTCAGAGAGCTATAGAGCAGCACATCTAATGGTCTCATGTTAACCATCTCATGTAAGAGACTCTCACAGTTCCCAGTATTGTATAATAGCAAGACTCTTATTTTAACCCACTAGCCCACATTTCATAAAATGTGCGCCTAATCTGTCCTAAATCCATTTTGGAAAAATTATTCTCGGACATTGAGACTTTATCAGTGCATGACACTGTTGTGCCTTGGCTTCACATTAGAATTTCTGTATGCAAGGACTGCAGCATCACATCCTGTTGTAAGGAAAAGGTGAGGGGCAGACTTAAGATAATAAAGGACAAAACACCTTACATAGAAATACTCTTGTCTTTAAAGAGGTTCTCATTTCACCTTTCTTTGACTGGCAAGACAATGGCTACAGTTCAGGCTCTGGCAGAGGGTTGAAGCAGAGGCATAACTTAATAGGGAAGTTGGACAATCTGAGATGGGATGTAGGATGCTCCATCTGCAAGAAGATGAGCTTCCTCTGCAGCCAGCAGCACAACCAAAGCATACGGTTGTATTTAGGTGGTAATTACAAGACTCGTAAAAGTGAAAGTCAAATGATACAGCACCAACAAGACAAAATAATGGAATATTTAGAGCAACGAGTCTGCAAAGCGTTATGCTTAACTGAGAACTCCAAGCATTTGTTCAAGTCTTTCTTGTTTTTCAGTTGCACGGTAACACTTAGTCCTTCAGCTGTTATCTTTAATGGCAATTAAAATAGTGACAAACACTTCCTACTTCCCTCGTCATATCAACAGGAGACCCATAATGCCATCAAAATAGGCCATTTTGACTGAGGAAAAGGCAGGGTTGCATTTGGAAAATTCAAGAAGTCTCCTCTTGTGATGTCTGCAGAACATTTTAAGCTTGTGATTGCAAGAGTATGGGGCTTCATGTAGCTCATGTTGAGGACACAAAAGAAAGATAGCTGCTACCCTAGTCCTACAGAAGAAACTGTTCCTACAAAAGACATTTTCTCTTTATTTTACCCAACTCTTTGTCCTCTGTGGTTTTGAGAGAAGCTTTTTTGTTTTCAAGCATTTGCAGGAACTCTGAATGCCACTTCCAGTTGTTGGAATGTGAAATCAAAAGCAAGTTTTAATACTATCAGTCTCATTCTACACCTTCTGTACATATGGGACTTCTGTAAGACTAGCACCTGCATGCCACTGACAGAAAGAGACCCTGAGCAGTTTGTAATAAAGCTGGGATAATTAAGGTCAGCAGGAAATGTGCTAGAACTGGATGTTCATTTCCCAGGGAAAGAGAAGGAGGGAAAAAAACCGAGCATATTCCTAATAAAAGAAACTGGGACATAACAACAGATTAGAAGATTAACTCAGACTTCACAATGTGCTTTTGCATCTGAACAACAAACAAACAAACTGATTTGTTGATTTTCTCTAGGTCATGGGAAAAAGAAAGATGAACTTTGTGAACCTTTTCATTTCCTGAGTCAGACTTCTGTAAAAAATGCAAGTAGGAGTGAGATTGTGGATTTTCTAAGAGTGCATTATTTCCCGCTGACTGAATTTGACTGCAAAGGAGAAGCAACTACAGTTTGCAGTTTGTATTACTTACTGCAAGAGACAGGCTTAACCCATAAAATTACAGTCTACATAAAAAAGACTTCTAGACTTCAGCGATGTCAGTTCAAATCCATTTCTGCATTCATTTTCATTACTTTCTTAATGGTATTTTGGGAAAGTGAACACAGATTGAGATCTTTTTTACCATATAAAATAGTATGCTATACATTTCTTTCAAAATATCTGTGAAAGCTCCTCATTCCCAGATAAAAAAAAGCAATATGTGTCTTTATACATATATATATTTGTACAAAAAATTTATATATATATACATAAATTAAGTATCTCTTCAAAACTGGAATGATGGAAGTTTGACTTTTTAAGTTACATATCTAAGCCAATTTTCTGGGACACTTGTTTTACTTCACACCAAATGCAGGTTTATTGCAGAAGAATCCACTGCTGCTGGTTCAAAATGTGTCCTCACTGACAGTCCGACCTGGATTATTGACCCTGTTGATGGAACGTGCAACTTTGTGCACAAGTAAGTGGACAGTGAACTGGGAAATACATAAAAAAGCAAAATGTAGCTTCGCACAAATTCCCTGTTCCATTTAAACATGTTTCACTGCGGTAGGTTTGTTCCTTTGACTCATAAGTAGGAGTCATCCCTTTATCTTTTCGTACCTCTGCATAGTGTGTCTGAGGGAGTGTGTGTTTGTGCTGGAGAGAGCTCTACAGTGTTATCTAAAGGTAAGCTAAAGTTTCTGCTGATTGCTTAATGACCTAAAGCTCTTGACTCAGAGCTCATTTATATATAACCACACATTAACATGCAGAGACTTGAGCTGACCTGGAGGAACAAGGCTGTGCTATGATGACACTTGGCCTAACGCCTTGTGAGGTTGTTGCCCGTTCCTTTTAGTAGTGGTGTTATCTCCTTTTCAAATACAACTTCTTGGTTTTTCTTAGGAAGTACAACTATTGCATATATGTAGAGTAGAATTGAAAACTAAGATGTACATAGATACTGGTTTTACATATCTGTGATACCTCTCTGCAAAAAGAAGTCCAGGTATCATTACTGCGAAAATGCAGACATTTAATTCATCATTTAACTACGCCTAATACTTCTACTTAAAAACCTTAAATATGTTCTGCCTTACAGGTACTGACGTAACATAAATGCAATTATTAAAAAGAAAAAAAGGCATTTCCTTGACTTTTAGTTCAGCTACAGAGAATTGAAGGGTGAGGTGGGAGGGTGTCATGTGCTGGTGTTTCACACAATTAAATGAAGTTTTCTCCTTCTAGCAAATATGTTCTGGACCTCACAGCCCTTTTTAAAACGTGTTTGCAATAAATTCATTTATGTCATTATTTAAAATGCAACAATTTTACTTTAGTCAAAAGGACCAAATTAAGCTCATGATCATCACATTGGCAAAGGAAAAGTAGAGGAACTGATTTCTCCTTAGGTTGATGTCAGCAGCAAGGTATCTCCATGCTACTCAATTGCTATCTCAGATACTTTAATGTGAATGAAATGTGCTCTTAGAAGTGATACCTTATTATAACAATATTAAAGATTTTATACTGGGTAATTCAATTACATTAAAGCAAAAAGTTTGCTAAAATATACAACACATTTAATATAAAAATCCTGGTATATTCATGTGTGTATTTCTTGCTTTCTCCAGTACTGAATTATATTTTTAAAGGAACTGACAAAGTTAAAGAGGCTGACAAAGCAGAAATTAGTAGTGTCAAGAGCATTTTGACACAAGTAAAATCACAAAGCTCTACAAATGATTTTGTTGCCTAAGGGTGTTGCATAAAGAGTAAGTAGAGAGATTTTTCATCAGTAATTCTTTGTTTCTTATATTTCACAGATTTCCAACAGTGGCAGTGAGCATTGGATTCGCTGTTAACAAAGAGGTATGAAGTATGTTCTTTAAGATGGGTACCTGAGAGCTGGCTAGAAGTCTCAAAACCATGTGGAAACTTTAAATAGACTATTTTTTAAAAAAATATCAGCCACTTATCAAGTTTTGCCACACTTTTTAAATGTATTTGGTCATACTCTACTAGTCTAAAATAATAGCCCTGCAAAACTTACTTATGCAAACTGGCAGTTGCAAGACAATTCTTACAAATTACTACAAATATTACATAGGATTGGGGGGGAGGGAGGGAGTACCAGTGTGAGCAAGGTTTGACTTAAATATAGTGCTGCCTATTCATAATTTAGATATATCTTCCAGTGTTTTTACAATATTATTGCTTCATTCCTGTTAGCAGTATCTCTGAAAGCTAACGCTGCTGTGAGGGAATTCAGAACTGATTTCAGTGAAGAGTGTGAAAGTATGGGCCTAGTTCATTTAATCTACCTTTTTGGTTTTCTTAACATGTAAAATAACTATATTTCTCACATGAGAGCTTGTTTACGGGAGGAGGGGGGGAGTATGTGCCATTTGTGTTTCCCAGCTATACTCATTCAAGCTACTGCCTATTCTCCAGATGTTGCTGGCTTAGAGTTTGATATATATGGAAGAAATAGCTATTCAAATTGCCAAGGAATGTACCTCTTTCAGCCTAATTTCACGCTGTTAAATGTATGTATAACTGGAAGTGAAGCCAGCAAGAATTCTGTGCAATTACAGCATAGTTTTTAGATGTGCTAGCTCTTACTGATTTAAACAGAATAATGTGTACTTCTCTAGTTAGACTTCTCTAACATGGAAAATGCTTTTCAAACACTTCCATGCTTTTCTGGAGTTTATTCATTCCCAAAGGTCCTTTTGAATACTATATATTATTACCTGACAGCTTCCTCTAATATTTATGTTTTCTAGAACACCATCATGATTTTGATGCTGCATATTTTGGGTTATGTAAGCTGAACAAAGCTGAAACAAAAATAAAGAATGATGTTAAATTTCCCTCAGTAAACAAATGGGAAAAGCAGAGAAAAAGTAGTAAGCTTAAAAGGAGCCAAAATATACACAGGGGAAGTGGCCCAAATATAAGACTTGAATGGTACTAAAGAGATTCCTGCAGATGTCTTTATGGAAAGAGTCTATTAATAGTGTGTTCCTCAAAACAAAAACAACTTGGTTTAGGTGGGACCTCAGTGTAGGGAGCAAGGACAGTCTATTCCCTTCAAATTGTCTCTGAATGAATACAAATGATCATTCACACTGAATGGAGGAGAGCAATAGGAAAAGATTGGGAGTCTATAACATCTGAGATGTTTCTTGACCTTGTTGTCAACTTCTGTGACCTTGGGCAAGTCACTTAATTTTTGTATATCAATTCACCGCTAAATAAATTATCATTAATAGTACTTGTCTAGGCATGACATTAGGCGCTGATCATTGAAGTTCATGAAGTGCTTTGAAAACTTTTGGTGAAATCTGTTAAAGTAATGGAATATTAAATATCTTTAGTTTAAATCAACGGTCCTGTTCTGACCCTCTTCTCATTGATAAATAGATACTCCCACAAAAATTCCATTGTTGCTCATTTTAAAGCTTTCAGTGGGTGTCACAATATGTGGTATTTCTCTTCAAACTCCTTCTCTTGGAGTTGTGTGACTTCATGAGATTCTCACTTTTACGTGCAAACAAAATGATTTTGAAGAGAAATGTTTGAACAAGTGACTGGAGTCTACTACTTTAGTTGGAAAGGTGGGCAAATTAAATGCATAATGAAAAGTGAAGTGCATATAAAAGCATCCACTGCTAATAAAGTGTGCCATGACTTCTGAGTTTGGATGCCTAACTGATCTTATTTGGGGCTACAAATCTTCAGGGTCCAGCGAAAGTAAAGCATTCAGAATCTGGCCTTAGAGGACTTACATACTTTCAATAAAAACATACAATTGAATTTGAAATCATCTTAGCATTTAGTCCATTCTAATGTGAACAGAAGCTGCAAGTAACAGTTTAGAAGATCACTACTGGATTTCATTAACTTCTCTTTATAAGCTGAATTTTACATTACCTCTATCTCAATATCACAGTAATAGTAAAATTATTTGAGTTTATTAGCATCAATATACTCTCTGATTACATGTACCAATTAAAATATTGCTGATCTTTCTGCCATTAGTAGTTGTTTATATTTATGATGAGTAATTTGAGTTGCATTCATTTCTTTCCTTTTCAAAATCTTAAAGCTTGAATTTGGTGTAATTTACCACTGCACTGAAGAACGGTTATACACTGGTAGAAGAGGTCAAGGGGCATTTTGTAATGACAAAAGGCTTCATGTATCAAAAGAGACAGGTTGGTCTAGATTTTGTTAGAACTCTAAAAGGAATATGTTGATTTTGTTTCAGAGTTGTTGCAAATCATCATTAGGATAATGAACATCATTATCCTGATGAGAAGTATTTCACCTGCATGATAATTTTGTTGTTCTGTCTTTGTTTCTTTCTGAAAAATTGCAACTTTCTTATTTTTCTTTTTAAAATGTACACCTGAATATGAACTATTTAAATAATCCTTACATTATTTTGCTTCATAACCATTGTCTAAAATAAAGCAGAATTAGTAGATTCACCAGTTTCATTCCAGCAGTACACAGGCATAACTTTTTTTGAGCAAGATGCAATGGGAATGGTAAATCAGAGTACCATGGCAGCCATTATTCACTTACTTTCCAGTATGTCATAAGGTGTGTTTTTTCTGTAGGCCTACATGCTAACAGTAAATTCAAGGATTCTTTAACAGCTTGCTTTTATGTGTGTGATGTTTCAACATACAAATAGCTAGCAACACTTAGTCAATACTTTAATGGAATTTTTTATTGTTAAACCAAGGCATATATCTGTCTTTTTACCTAGTGATAATAGATAGCGATAACCAGAGTAATTTCTTTTAATAAATCAAAATGCAGTGGAGAGCATAACATTCAGTTGTAGATCGAAGCAGATGTGCCAAAAATGTACATCATCATACACAGGAGATGGTTAAAATTTCACCCTAAAAAGTAAATTTCAGTGAACTTGAAACATGGTCAATTCAAGAAATGTAACAAACAGATTTACTGCAGTCCCCCAGGCAGACCCTGCATTAAAACTTCCCAAAAATTTGGGAAGTTTGGCTATTCACCTAAATTAATAGTGAGCTGGAGTCTCCCTTTTTAGAGAGATGAAGCAAATTGTAAAGTCCAAGACCCCTAAGATTTTAACCCCTGATTATACAACACATTTTTGTCTGTGCTGAAATAGCTCATATTCCACAAAAGCCCGTGTGGGCTCCCAGTTGGGCTGGCAGAGGCTCTCTTGAAATGGCTAGACTTGCTTTTGCAGTCAGGGAGTTGTGTTTTCCAGTTGAGCAAGGAACAATTTTGGCACATGCCACTTTTGTCCTTTCTCTGGACACCCAGTGTACATGGGTGACTAGAACATAGAAAGGGAAGTGGTTCCAAATGCTTAGAAATTTTCCTTTGTTTTGAGAGACATCATTTGGTGGTGGGCAATTTTACCAGTTTAGATGGATCTTTATTAGTCTCACTTCTGTTGAAGTTTTAAGCGTACAAAATGACAGCTGCTCTTTTCCTGTAAGGACTATGGCTTCAGGGAAATAAACCAACCCTGGAACAGACAATGTGTTTCCCTGTATCTGCCACTGGAACTCAAGTAGCCTCCACCAATGCATGATGTGTTGGAGATCTAGGCTGTCATGTAACTTCATGTCTTTCAATTTCAGGAAATGTGACTGTTGTATACCATTGATTGTTGAGATTTAATCATTTGAAATCACAGCCCAGGCAAACACTGTTAATTGTCAATGCCAGATTTTATAGAGGTCTGGTATGGGAGTCCAAGTATTCAGAACACACTTAAATGAAGTATCCATCTTCCCTTTGATTTTGAATGATACTTTCTTCATCTTAGGTTCAGGTCAGGCTTTATATGTGCTAATATTGTAAGTGTATTTTCTTTTTTTTTAATCGTCTGTGGTCAACACAATAGGTCTTTTTCTCATAATTCTATCTGTATCATTGTTAAATATCTTCTACCAAGCCTCCTTATTTTTCTGGTCTCTGTCAGAGTCAGTAAATTTTCTCTTGTACTTTGAATTTCTGAAACCTCATCAATGTGATCAGACAGCTCCTTTAAATAAGCAGAGACCTCCCTTTTCCTTGCTTTAGTCTTTTCATCCAACTTCTGCCTGTAGCCTTGATGAAAATTGAAGAGATCCGTTTATGCATTAGAAATACATTTAATAACTCAAAAGAGCTGTCTGAGTCATAACCTACCTGTGACTGGTGTGGCGTGAATGCTTGGTGCATTTCAGTAATGAGGCATGCATTAAATGTTCTGTAATTATAAATTGGGTTTGTTATGCAAAAAGACCTAAGGCAGATTGCTTTCACCATCCAGGTTTTTCAGTGGTGGGTAAACAATGAATACCCTGCAGTGTGCCTGGATGGGTGTTTCTATGTTTTAGTGCAGTCATTTAAAAAGTGGTTGTTAAATCTATGTTCCTACAGTTAAGTTTTGCGATACCTGTAACTTTTAATCTAATTACATACCTCTTACCAACCATTTACTGCATTGCTTGAATCCATAATGTTCCTCTGCAATACTAAATACATTAATAGTCTGTTTAATTAAACGATGTCTCACTCCAGTCTGATTTGCTTTTGAAAACCTCCTTGCTACCCCTGTGAAGAATTTTCAACTTAGAGCAGTTAGCAGTAGTAACCAGGTAGACATTCCTTATCTGAATGAATTCCTAGCCTTTAACCCAGGGTAGAAGGTGACACCTGACCCTTGCACACATCCTAGTCAGTGAATAGTCAACCACTAAATTTCTGAGTTTTGTATATCTATAACTCTTCCGAGTTTAGCTGCACAGCAGAAGCAGGAACACTTGGCATTTGACCAACCATCTCCACCTACTTTGGCATACACTCGTTATAGACTAACAATATTCAGATACCACATGAGGACTACTTCAACATCTTGCAAGTCCCTGTGAGTCTCTCCTTTGACCCTACACAAGGCTAATATCATCATCTGCTGTAGGTCATAATCACCTTTGCTGAACACAATACAAATAAACATTCATATATTAACAATTAAGATGACACTTTAATTTGTGATAAGAAAGGGTTTTTTTCAGTCATAAGGTGCCTTCAGTCTTTGAAATGTCAGAATGAAAGTGAGTTGTTAGTGGGTGACTGGTGATTTAAGTAGAAACTCTTTTTTCCTCTTACTGTATTCCCAAATGTTTATAATTTGTTAACAAATTACATTAAAGTTCCCTATTCAAGAACCGTCCTGTTTTCAAATATGATTAGATTAGCATCACTAATAGCTATTAGGTCACTGGGTTATTTTTAGTTGAATGTTAAAGTCAGTGAATTTGCCAAAAGCTGACCAGTCAGTGTATGGAAAGAAGGAATGTGAGAATATATTCTTGGTCTTAATCTTCCTGTTCTGTTTTGTTTTTTTTTAAGTGTATTTAGATTAGACCGTTAGATGTAAGAAATCTAGTCTTGCTTTAATTCTTATACAAAGTTGTCACTTACTCTATGAAAGACTTTGGTGTAAAAAAAAAGAGTTGAAAATTGTTTTTTTGTGAAAAGTCCAGTAGTATTTAACTTAAAAAGAAATTTCTAGAGTGAACCTAGAAGCTGCTGAATTAATGGAAACAACTACCTACTATTGCAGATATCTCGAAGGCCTTAATTTTAACAGAAATTGGTCCAAAACGTGACCCTGCAACTTTGAAATTGTTCCTTGGTAACATTGAGAGATTGCTCATGGCCCAAGCACACGGGTAAGATATTTTATAGTCTATGTCTTATATTTGTGACCACAAGTCATTAAAAAAACCCCAACCAGTATGTTGCACATTTTGCGATCTCAACACATAGGTTGAAATCTAAGGCATTTTCTGCTTCATGTTACTGTGTTCCCTCTTGTGGGGTTTAGGGTCCGTGTCATTGGGAGCTCGACCCTGGCTCTGTGCTATTTGGCATCCGGCGCTGCAGATGCCTATTACCAGTTTGGGTTACACTGCTGGGACCTGGCAGCGGCGACAGTCATTATTAGGGAGGCAGGTGGCACTGTGATAGACACTTCAGGTGAGTAAAATATCCGTGTTTTCGTTGAGGTTGGGAGGACTGCGTGGCTATTTCAGGGCAACTTGTGTTACCTCAGTACAGTCTCCTGTGGCTCTGTCTCATCTCTAGCAATATTCTGTAGAAACATTTGTACTCTCCACTAGACTCTGGTTATTCACAACACACTGATGTAATTCCAGCCTGGGGTTTTATCACATCAAAGGACTTCTGAGTCAAACTGTATTTCCAGTACTTTGAGTAATATCTTTAAATCATCAGATTTACAGTAATGAACTATGCCAGGAGATTGGTAGATATGCTGAGATTCCAAACAGATTTTGGTTGAGACAGCCTCCCAAGAAAGGAGGACTCTCAGGTACATGTCTGAATATATATGTCTAGGAACTACGTAGAGGGAGCAAAAGGCAGCACAGACTCTAGATTATTATTCATTGAGATGGTACTCATCTCAGAGTAACTGTTTACTGCTAACCAATATGTGGATACTTCGGAAAGATATGATGAATTACGAACGGTATGCTGATTGAATTAATTCCTGTTCTATCCCTTCCTGTTGCTAGAAGGGAACACTGCATTTATTGCTGGATTCTGAAGGAACCTAGACATTCACTGCTTCTGTTGCATACTTTGGCACTGTACCTAGAATGTTCTTAAATACCTTTTTGCAGGAGTTTTCCAAATAGGAGTTGAAGAATTAAGTTGTGCTTCCCAACCTGAAAGAAGCTACATGTTTTTAATTTTTCAGTGATTATTTTCATTATGTTTCAGCATTTCTGAGCCTATCTATTTACAGCACGGTTTATATTTAAGGATATATTGCCTTTATATATTACATAAGAGAGTTCTCATTAATCCTCTTGTCCTCAGGGGGACCTCTGGATCTTATGTCCTGCCGAGTGGTTGCTGCGGGCACCAGAGAGATGGCTATGTTCATAGCTCAGGAAATACAAACTATTCACTACAGACGGGATGATGAAAATTAAACACTTACAATACAGAGTCTGTCCTCCTGAACTATGTAACTTTTGCAAGATGGGTGGCTTAAAGGGTATGTGATATCAGGAGGATGCTGTCTGTGGAGATTTTCTGTGTCAAATATTTTTTATAAATTTATTACAATGTGGGAAGGCATAGGGAGATTTTTAAACCTCTAAGAACTGTTTCCTTTTTAATATGTATCTCTTTCAGCAGTACCTTTTTTATAAGATAGCATATTTTACTTGTAGTAAACTAGTCTCAGAATTAAGTCATAATTTCTTATATGTGGGGCTGATATTTAGTCTTTTGTAACATGCAGCTAAAAATTGAACTTTATTTTTACAGATGCAGATCTCAGGTAAATGAGCTTTAGGACAGTAATAAGGACAAGTAGTTAAGATGTGTGCCTATAATACCCTTGTTCTATGATACTTAAGAATGCAATAAAAATGACATTATTGTTTCTTCACTATGTCATAGCTATATATCCATATATATATATATGTAGATGCATGTATGTATGTGTGTATGTTTGTATGTACGTACACACATGCACACATATGCATGTATATACACACACACACGTGTGTGTGTGTGTATGTATATATGGGTATCCTGGATGTTTACAGCAATTTAGAGAACACATAGAAGAAAGCTAATATAGGAAGTTATTTTCAGGTAAAGAGTATAGGTTGCTTATGTGATTTTGGTGGGGGTTATGCAAATGGCAAATAACATAGTTGATCATGGAAAATTATAATGATTTTACAAACTGTCCAGCTAGTTCTTGTTTCCCTTTATCCCTCTGCATGGGGATAAATCATACAGTCCTACAGGCCTCTGTAAGGTATTCAAATCTACAAACACTTATTACCATAGAGTAATTATAGTTAAAACCAAGAATATTGAATTCTTCTGAGGTATTCACAGTATTAACTATGACACGCAGTAGGAGGCCAGCAGAGTAGAACACAGTGTCAAGGAGCTGTTGATTTTAGAGAAACAGAACAGCAGGATTCAGCCCCTCGCAGGAAAGTTATTAAAAATATGCACATAAGGTATACTCACACAAGGTTGTAATCACAGTTTTTGACCAGAGAAACCTGTAAGCTCAGCTACATAAATAGTTGTCCTCTATCCTTGTATATAACATTGCTTTTCATTCCACCAAGGTGATCGTTCTATTTAGATTATTTTTTAAATCACAGGCACAGGGCAAATGGAAATGTGTCCAGAAAAGTAGTTGAGATCAAATCCCTTCTATTTTTTTTCTTTAAAAATTGAATTAAAATATCTTTTTTACAAAATTACATATTAAGTAATGAGCCAAAAAAGTAAGTTGGTTCAAAACTTTTATCTTTCTTTATACACTGCATGTGTAGCCTTTGTAAACATGTTTAGATATCTGCTTAGAACATAGAAACTAAGCAGTATTTTTTAAAAACAATGTGTTTCTTGCATTGAAAGATGTTTTTAACTGAATATAACATAAAACTGTGTGATTTCTTGATGCTTTGTTTCACAAGAAATACAAAGTACTGACTGTGTGAAGAATGTCTAAATCCAACTAATCATTTAAGAACTGATGATTCTTACCAGAAAACCGATGCTGTCCATCACAGTGATCAACGTTTGTCACTTCTCCCTTTTACCACACCAATTCCTCATCTCTTTGTATCCCCCTGTTCTGAAATAGAGATTGTAAGCCCTCTTGGGCAGGGACTGTAGTACTTTGGCTCTGGGTTTGCACAGTGCTAATAGGATGTGATTCTGGTCCACAACTAGGCACTAAGGTGCTATAATAATACAAAAAATAAATACTAATAAGCTCACTTGTCTCTTATTCACCCTTCCCTCCCACTTTCTATGCCCAGCAAAGATCCCTGTGACAGATTCAGAGCTTGGTGGCACTGCTGTGATCCCAGGATGCTTAGCCTTGGCAGCCGTAGGAGTAGCTGGGGCTTTACTCGGACTCCTGCCATGACTGTAAGCCCCATAAGGAAGCTTATGCTGGCCAAGGATCAAGTGTAGTAGAAGCTCAGCCCCACCTCATCTGCTCTCCCTCTTAACCCTGTTCCCCTCATTGCTCTGGTACTGGGGCTTTTGCAAGAAGCTGCTGTGCATGGCTCCAGCGAGGTTTCCCAGCAGCTCAGCCTGCTCATACAAAGAAAGTCTCTGACCCAGTTAGAGGCGGTGTGTGCTGGAATCCCAGAGCTTGACAAAGCAGGGAAATCTATGCATTGACTTCAGTGGAACACACCAGCAATTTGTGAAGCCGGGAGCCAAGCGTGGTGGGAAGGGATAGGTGCAGAAATCCATTCACAAGTTCTCATTTGTGTCTAGAATGCAGCCCGGATTTTATTTGGGCTATAGTTCAAGTATGTTAAAGTGCCAGTGTGTGTGTGTGTGAAGCAGCAGTCCTGTCCCCCCACCTCCTCTGCGTCCTGTGTGCCAGTACAAACATTTCTGAACTCTTCCAGGGGACCAGATGAGTGAAGTGATCTGCCTGTAAAGCACCCCAGTAAACAAAAGAGGGATTCTTTTACAGACAGATCATTTTCCCAACCCAATTCAGTCCCTGGCTACCATGAGCAGCTGACTTCAGGCACCACAGTGGCAGGCAGGATGGCTCTGTTCACAGATGGTGCCACGTTACGCCAGTTCCAAGTTTTCAAAGTGCAGCCTTAAAACTATTTGAATACATACATTGACTGAAATAAACTGTACTGGAGTTTGTCCTCCCTGCATTTTTCCTTGCTAGCCAGATGAAATTCCGCTCAGCATGTGTCCAGCAGCTCTCTGTGTGAGTGCAAGCATTCATAACACAGTTAGTGCAGCACATCAGCCAGAAATGTGAATCCCCACCAAATGCTTAAGCATATGGCCTCTTTTCCATAGCAGCTGTTGCAAAATGCTGTAAACGCTTTCCACTACATACATGATGGAGTACATAAGTGCATCTGCAATTAGGTATCCAACACAGATGAAGATTCTGTGCATGAACACTGGTACAAAGGTGCCGGTGCTCTGAAAAGCAAATGCTTCCTCTGTAAGCAAACGGTGCTCAGCTTCCCAGAGCTATCTCCGTTCATTTCTGCATCCCTCACTGGCTCACTGGTGGAGAACATGTTATACCTGCAGGCTTGCTGGCCTGCCTCAAATAGTGCTTTCTGGTAGAATAAAGAGTGGAAATAGCTGGAAACTCCAGGAAGATGATCAGTAGCTGATTCCTTTGCAGTGTGCCTTGTTAGGCTTGTCAGATTTTACAGGACAAGTATTGGCATGTTTCATATATGCTAAAGGACTGATATTTTCTCCCTTTGATTACACTAGCTAATCTCACAGTATTAAAGAGACTTTCATGCATTGGAGCACTTATGTAGGGGCCCGCAGGCAGTATTTTCCACATTTCACCTAGAATTTGGTTCCTGTTGGCAATGGCTTCAATAAAAATACCACTTACCACCAGCCATTCTGCTATCAGTATTAGAGCTGTGCTGTTCCCTTAGCAAGGTTGGATCTGTTCAGTGTGGGCACAGGAGATGTGCAATTTTTAAATAATGAAGCAATACTTAAGTCACTCTATCAAATGAACACAGACTGAACCTTTTTTCCTAGTAACTTCCTAGAGCTACCAAGGCTGTTTATTTTTTCCCTTTATGCCAGTAGGCAAACTGTATACAAAAATGTGTTCTCTTTCAGTTCTGTATCACAGAATTAGAGTAATTAGGGTTGGAAAGGACCTTAAGATCATCTAGTTCCAAGCCCCCTGCTATGGGCAAGGACACCTCCCACTAAACCATGTCACCCAAGGCTATGTCCAACCTGGCCTTGAACACTGCCAGGGATGGAGCGTTCACAACTTCCCTAGGCAACCCATTCCAGTGCCTCACCACCCTAAATGTCCAAGACTGAAAATGCAGACAAGTCAGAATCATGGTTCTTAGAGCAGTTTCCATTTTACAGCGTGTTACAGTTAAGTCTTTCATAAAACATCTCCCCAACACAAAGGAATGCAACAAATCATTCTCCAACAGTGAAAAGAGGAATTTCCATTTTCTTTTAATCCATGCACCAGACATGACAATAGCACTATAGGATGCTGCATTTCATATGCATGCTGTGTTCAAGCAACAAAAGAATTACTTTGATTCAAAAGAGAAGTAAATCTGGATTTCAGTGGGTTTTGATCCTGAGGTTTTAATTTTAAAATCCATTACAATAGCAGGTTTGTACTTCTGTACTTTGCATTACATTTATACAGTGAATTTAACAGCAAAATGGATTGGAGATCAAAGTGTGCCCTTTCTCGTCTCAGAATACGGCATGTATTTCACAACACAGAGGAGCAGAATTCTGTATCTTGGCTTACTAAATGACACTATTTTAGTTACAAAATATCACATGCTATGTCCCTTATACACTGCTATGAAATCCATGCATAGAAACAATGTACTCCAGTGCAGCCTGGTGACAAAAGAGATAGATCCACCTTATACAGGTGATACCAGAATTAATAAATGTTCAGGAGTGTCTTCAATTGCAGCCACTTTTCTACCATTACCAAAACCCATTTAATCCTGCTGAGTACTTCAGTGCATACCCTAATAGACACCATTTATACATTCATTCTCTGCAAACTTTTATGCACACTACCACTACATTCTCCATTAATATCACAAGCTAATATACTATGCTTTCTTCAGTTAGCTATCGCCTTTCAATTTTACAAAGAGCTGTTAACAGACATTTTTTTACACAGAAAGATTATGCTGGGTATTAAAGAGGTCAGTAGGCAAAGGATAGACTATCACATTAAGGTGGAAACCTCTTTAAGTGTGAAAGGTGTGTGTCTTTTAACAGTGCTTTTCTTTTAGCCATAAATATGCAATGGTGGTATATGAATACAAGGCAGAACTATATATAAAAGCAGAACTATATATGAGAATGCACTGTTGCTGAATCAGTGATGCAGCAGGCCTTCAAAATACTGTGATGTTAACGGTCACTTTAAGACCATGAATTGGATATTCATGGTGAAAATACTGGTTTATTCTATTTTCAAATGAATTCAAGCATTATTAGCCAGGCTGTCAGGCAACACGGAACTAAAATCAATTCCATCACTTTTGTTTATCCATTGCAATAAGTGACACATTGTTCTGAGAAATACAGATATTCTCTTTTACCAAGCATTGTTTAATGTTGGTCTTGTTGAGCAATGCTACCAAATGATGCTGGTGAGCCCAGTTTAAGAAAATGGGGGGCAGAGCACCTACTAGCACAAAAGGACACTACTCTGGTGATGTTATGAAGTTCAGGGCATGGTGAGCATCACTGTAACTCAGCAAAACTATCAGTTGTATTTGTACTGAAATAATAGCAGTCTTCTCTGATGCAAACACATCCATTAGGTGACACGTAGACAGGTTTTCTGGACACACTGGGTGATTCTAAAATGTTATTTCAGGTGTTCAGCATGCCTCAGGATTGGTCATGCTTAACACTTCAGACAACAAATATTTTAATGATTCATTTACTATAAAATATAGTCGTTATTATACATATAATTAGAAACCTAGAAATTTAATGCTGGTTTTCTCCTGCATCTTGTATCTGATAGAATCATTTCCTATTTATAAAAGGGATGAGAAATGCTACAATAATATTAGTATTTTGCTTTCACTTTTCAAATGTAGAAATGAATATACAAAGTACAAGGGCTCAGCAGTTTTTAATACTGCATTTCCAAAGCTCTGTAGAGAATCCACTTCTAGTGGAAATTATTTCACATACACTGTATCCCTGCACTATTTCATCTAGACATAAAACAGCAGTGAGAGGAGGAATTAGTCTTACACATGTAACCTGACTTCAAAGGAGATTAAGGCCAGTTATTTACACCAGCATATCCCCCACTGACTTGCTAGTCAGTAGTAAATCCAAACCTAAAGGTACAGCTGGAAACAAACAAGATATGAAAGCCATAATTCATAAAAACCCAATAATTCATATAGATTTTTCTTATCCATGGTTTTGTTTAAAACATCCTTCTGCAATTATTATATTGGAAGCTACGAATAATTTCCTTTAAATGTTTTATAAAGTCAAGGCAAAGATGGATTATATATCTGATAATCTACTTTGGATCAAGAAACCAAAGAGCTTATTAGTTTCTCATGTAAGCATGTGCAATTTCAGTGAATGCTCTCCATCATACAGAGGTTTTGTCATGAAAACATGCTTAAAAGTGCAGAAATGTCCATGTTGCATTCTTGTGTTTCTCTTTTATTATGTTACCTTTTGTCTTTTAGAAACTAGCACTGGTTTTGTACTGTACCGTTACAGAGTTGCCTATTATTTTGTAATGAATATGAGAAATCAATGACCACAGAAGACAATAAACCAGTGTGCAAATTAGAAAAATTCTCAAGTGTGGTGAAATTGCCATTTTTAGGTACAAGTATATATTATCAGTATAACAAAAGAAAGAAAGTCTGTGTTGTTCTATCTTTAAATAACAATATGCTGTACACATCTCTCCATTTCAGTAAGTTCTTGTAAGTGCATGAGCTTTATTTAATCAAACCATCTGTGTCCTCAGTTCTCTGATTCCTGAAGAAGAGTCTTGCAAAGTAGTAAACCCATTCAGGAAGCAGTAGAGTCAAACTTTACATGCAAAAATGGATGCTCAGATTAAATAAATACAAAGTGACTCATGGTAGCCACAGAAGAATAGAATTTCATTAAAACCTGCAAAATCTGCATAGTTCCTTCCTTCTTCTCCCCACTGACAGAAGTGCAAAACCCAGAGTTTCATCACTGTTATGGCTCCTTTGAATTCCGCTTCCCATTTACTTCTGTAAATCTGACAGTTTATCCTAATAGCCAGCCAAACAAATTCACTGTCAAGGCCCTGAGGGCACACCCCCGCCCCCAGGAGCTTAACTGGCCACATCCAAGGCAAGCTGATAAGATCTGTTTTGAAGAAAGAGAAAGAAAAAAACACAGTGAGGGTTCTTCCCATGGGAGTTGCTTTAAAGCTGCAGCTCTCCCTTTTGAACCAGACAAATACAAGTCCATGGAACCTGATGGACAGCATGGGAACTGGCTTATGTCTTTGTGATGCCACTTTTGATTGTCTTTGCAATGTTGTGGTGATGTGGGGAGGTTCCTGAGCAGTGGTAGAAGGCAACTGTCACTCCTATCTTCAAGGAGGGCAAGGAGGGTCCAGGGAACAAACAGCCAGTCAGCCTTACCTCAAGCCCTGGGAAGGTGATGGGGCAAATAATCTTGGAAACCATTTGATGATACATTAAGGACAAGGAGGTGCCTGGGAATAGTCAGCATGGATTTATGAAAGGCAAATCATGTCTAACTCACTTGATAGCCTTCTCTGGTGTGATGGCTGTCTTGATGATAAGGAGAGAGCAGTTGATGTTTATCTTGACTTCCATTAGGCATTCAGTACTGTCTCCCATAATGTTTCCTGTAACATTCTCACAGACAAACCAAGGTACAGTCAAGGTAAGTGGACAGTGAAGTGGATTGGAAATTGACTGAATGGCTGGGCCCAGGAGGTCATGATCAGTGGCACAAAGTCCAGCAGAAACCAGTATCTAGTAGAGTATCCAAAAGGTAGATACTGCATCCAATACTGATTAACCTCTTTATTAATGACGTAGATGATAGGACACTGTCATGGGTTCAGCAGCAGCAGTTATTTTTTTTTCTTTAAGCAGTAGCTGGTGTAGCACTGTGTTTTGGATTTTTGGCTTAGGAACAGTGCTGATAACACCAGTGT
>JASSUY010008909.1:0-19460 GCA_032466535.1 Forpus xanthops
TTAAGATCATCTAGTTCCAACCCTCCTGCCATGGGCAGGGACACCTCACACTAAACCATGTCACCCAAGGCTCTGTCTAGCCTGGCCTTGAACACCGTCAGGGATGGAGCATTCACAGCTTCCCTGGGCAACCCATTCCAGTGCCTCACCACCCTCACAGTAGAGAGCTTCCTCCTTATATCCAATCTAAACTTCCCCTGTTTAAATAAGTTTGAACCTGTTATGCCTTGTCCTATCACTACAGTCCCTAATGAAGAGTCTCTCCTCAGCATCCTTATAATATATACATACGTATAATACACACTGTGCATGTACTTTAAATAGATTTTGTTCATGATTGAACTCTGTGCAGGCAAAAATCCAGAACATAAAACCAGAATAAAAATGATGATTCCTAAGATTTCTCCTAGTGGAGCAATTCTGGAATCAAAAAAGCTTCTTGTTGTGGACAACATTCAGCAGCAACTGCTGATTAATGAATAACACTAAAGTGGAAGGTGATGGTCACTTCCATGTGGTTTCTTGATCGCTTCTCTGCAAGGTGACTCTGAGAACCATCATCACATGGAGGGCTTTCGTGACCTGTCTCTGGAGTTCTTTCAAGATGCTGTGAGTCCCCCATGTGATTTTGCTGTGTCCCCACTGGGGACATATCTAGTGGATTCAGTGTGGGTTTATTTCTTTCTACATCTTGGTTGCAGTGAGACCTGGAAGAGCAGAGGTTTAATGCTGTGTTTTTTTTTTTTCAAAGAAGTTATTGAGACAAAATGCCCCATCTTCTGTTTGAAAAGAAGTGGAGTGGTCTAGTTCAGGGATGATGGTGAAGGGTCACCATTCTCTGAAGGGTCTGTGTGGAGCTAGCCCCACTTTCCTTCCTAGAGGCTGAGGGTTCATGTGACAGTAGCTAGAGAACAATCAGCCTTTTGAATAATCAACCAGGGAAGTGGGGAAGTCCTTTGAAACTGCCAGGTATCTATGATTCTATGATACCTGGCAAGGCTTTGCTTCATCTTTATGAGGTGAAAAAGTATTTGCCAACTGATCTTTAGGAGACTCCACCTATTCCACTGTCTGATTTTCCTATTGTGCAGCAGCCAGTCCTCCCTGTCTCCATGGATGAAGCCCAGCATTTTCTTTCCATAGCTCCTGACAGATAGTCCTTCTCTTGAGAGGCACAGTATGGGGCACACGATGACTTTTCATTCCTGCTTGTGATCCTTACAGCACTTTCAACTCTGTCATCACTATTGCCATTTTAAGGGACTGCCTTCACTGAGGTGTCACTGTCCTCCTGCACTTCAAAGCATCCTTCCACCCTTTCTAAAGAGAGGGGGGTGTTCTGCGAAAATGGGCATGTAACTATAAAATATTGAATTTGTTAACTGGTGAAATTCCTGAAGACATAGGTTACAGCTGTGGCTTTCATCTCCAGTAGCTTAGTGTGCATATTCTTTTCCTTTATGTTTACATTTAGCGCCTTACAATTATGCCAGTTGTTATGCCTCTTATTGGGCATGATAACACTTTTGTTATGAAACTTATTTTTCATCTCCTAAATTTGATGGAGTTAAACTGTTTGAGATATTAAGAAGCCATTCTTAACACCTATTGCTTATTAAAGAAAAAAAACTATCATCAAAAAGGACAAAGTCCTTTCAGAGATGGGCTGAGGCTGGGTGTGTTTTTGAGAGAGTGGTGAAGGTTAGACATTGATACAACTCCTGGGCAGGTTTCAAGTTCTCACTCTGTAAGAATTATTTTACAGGTGCATGGAAGCACTGCAGTGAATTTCCAAATGTGTCCACTAAGAAAAATGTTCTTTTTGAAATACAGGAAGATTTAATCATGACAGGGGGTTGGAAATAGATGGTCCTTAAGGTCCTTTCCATCCCAAACCATTCTATGATTCTATGTTCTCTTTAAAAAAGAACTAAAGAGGGAGGGGAAAAGAACTCTCCTGTCCACTTGAATTTTTTCTTTCTTTTGTTGACAAAGAAATCTTGTTCCCTTCTTCTATGTAGAGGAAGTTTTTAAATTATTTTTTTTCCTAATCTTAAAGTCTATTATCCCATAATCTTAATATAGCTTCAGGAAAGCATCCTATTTCAGCACCTGAAAAATCCACTTAACAGAGGTGCTACCACTTTCCTATGCAAAGAATGCAGTGTTGCTGTGTGCTAAGTCTGGAAAAAGAATAAAACACTATTGCTACCAATTTCTACACCATTTCACATCTATTGGAGCTGCCTCTTGGCTTGTGATGTTTTGCTGAAAATGCTTGTCAGCCCCTGGCACTTTACTAACTGTTTATTAACTGCTGCTCAGTGCAGAGAGGCATTTTCTATAGTCACAGAAAAAGCACTTTAAGCTTGCTGGCAGTGGCAATTAATGTGGTGTAGGGCAGAGCTATATCATTGTTAAATCAGCTCAGCTATAGCATGAGATTTTACAGTAATAGTCTAAAAATAGAATATATAATATAGTAAAGCAAACAGCAATAACCTAATATACACAGTGTTAATCTCTCACTCCTCTGCAAGCACTGGCAGAAATCTATCATCTAACCCCATTTCAGCACTAGTTACGGAGAGAGTAGGTCGGGAAATCCCATTGCTAACCATCATTTCCAGCCACAGATTGTTCCTAAATTTCAGACAGGCTCCCAGCATCCAAAGCCAGCTCTGTGTAACATTCCTGCTTCCACAGCAGCTTTTGCAAGCAACAGCTGAGTGAAGTTAATGGGGCCAGGCCAGGGCAGGGTGAACGGTAAGGTTACGGTTTCCCACCTTTGTTGCTGAGTGTGAATATTGCTCATAACCAAAGCGATGCTCTTACTAGCTCAGGGCTTTTTCTTCTGCCATCTAATGCAGTGCCTTCTCTTTCTGGATTAGCAGGCAGGTCTTGCACTTTGCATACAAACTCTTTCTTCCTCACTCCCAGAGTTCTGGCTGGTGTCTCTGGACTACAGCTGCCCAGAAGAGATGCAGATGCAGGCACAGTTTAATTTTTTCCAAGCTGGAAATTCTCTTACACCAGCTTCCCATACTGCTCATACTTTCTAAGAGTTTTAAGGCTGGCCAGGGCAGGATGCTGGTAGGGCACAAAAGCCAAAGACATGTGCCTTCTTTTGGATCCAGCTGTGCCATTGGAAGAAAATGTAGGTCCTTGGTGTTCATTACGTCTCTTTTTCCAGCAGTTACTGCCCCTCTGGATCCCTTGGCAGACAAGTTAACGTGATCAGTCGCAATTCACATCCAGCTGGTTAGCAGAAACCTTTTAAATTAGTGGTTTGATTTAATCCAGCTGATTTTGCATGGAGTGAGTTGGACTTGCTCCTGTAAACTACGCTGCCAGAGGGTCAGAAGGGAGAGATGCCAAATAGTGTGGAAGCTGTGACCTTTTGTGGTGATACAAGTGCGTCTGGAAGCTTGCCCAAGCCATATATCGCTTACATGAGGAGATTTGAACCCTTTTGCAGGGAGAGCTGTTATAACTAGGGCTTGGGAATATGAGTAGCATGGCAGTAACCATACCACATGCTGCCTTTGCAAATCTAGTGAGTAACTTGTTCCAGGGAGCACCAAAATGTTTTACATCCCTGGAGTAAAATTGTCCAATTTCTTAATTGGGAAGAAAAAAAAAAATAGGTGCAGTTCAAGCTATCTGACTTCATTGTTTGCTTTAATTTTCTTTCTCAGTGAATGCTCAATAAAAACCTCAACCCTTATTCTTCCCTAGGGGTAAGTAATGAGCAGCACCTCTTTCAGGCCAGGGGCTGCAAGAGCCATCTAATATTCCCCTGCCTGTAGCAGGTAGAAATTGAAGGCTAAACTTTTGATCCAAACTTTCCACTTGGGATTCATGTATCACTCCCATTTTCAGAGAATGGGCATTGGAGACTGGTTTTAGTTGTGTAATTAGTGCTGATTGGAGTCCTGTAATTTTTTTCTCCTATACTCTCTGATTTATCATGTATAACTGAAAGAAGTCTCTGTTATTTTTTTCTCAGCAATTTGACTTAACAATAAAATAAATAAATAAATAAATAAAAAACTACATTCCCTGATTGGAATAAATGATTCAGAAGCTGTGATTTTGTAGGACTGGATCTTGTTCTGCTCAGTGTTGGAAGAGCCTATCGAGTTTGAAAGTTAAATCCAGTTTTCAGGAACACCTCAGCACTTAGAAATTTTATTGAAGATTGGTCACGTATATGGTTCAAAAAGCCTAAATGACTCTGTTCCTCCAAAAACCTTTGAAGCTAACTCCAATTGTTTCTCAAAATGCAGGCTTTTGCAATCTTAATTTACTTGCAGGGAAACAATAAGTTGCAGTAGGGGATCACCTCAAGCATTTCCACGGAAAATATCAGAAACTTCAGGTTCAAGAATACAGGACTTTTGGTAACATGGCTGTCTCTTTTGGAGGAGGTTAGGTGGAGTAAAAGTCCATTTTGCAGCACAAAATGTGGTATTAATTTTTTGCGAGGATTTGGGAAGGGGGAATTTAGTTGGTGGTTTTGAACAGCTTGCATTTAGTAAACTATTACTGAACATCTCTGTTCTTAAGTGACCAGACCCATAGAGATGTTTTATGCTGATGAGGTGGGGCTGTGCTCTGGGTTATGTCATGTGGAAAGTGTTTGTCCTGGAAGTAGCTGGTCATGGCTTTTAATTTGACTGTTCATGTATGTATACACAGTGGTTTTGAGGAATAGCCTGGGATGCTTTGTGTGGCTCACATTATGGGGGGGGGGTGTTTGTTTGACTGCCTAGCCTGCTCTTCCCTTGAGGCTGTGAGGGGAATGGCTTTCTGAGGGAAGAAAATTGTGTAGGTGAATACAGTCATGTGAGATGTAGATGCTGGAAGCCAGCCTGTGCTACAGCAAAGTTGTTTACAGTTAATCCTGACCTACCTGCTGGTGTACCACTCAAGGTGGGGTTTCACCATGTCTGGGCACCAGTAGAGTCCCAGGATTCCATCCAGGTGAGGGAGGGAAAAAGAAATCTGAAGCACTAAAATCATGTGACTTCCTCAAGGGGGTAGAAAAGGGTTCCCTGGGCCATAGGTGATATCTGCCCATCCCGTTTCCATCCCTATGTGGCCCATAGTTCACCAGCCAAGCTGCTTCCCCCTTCCCATGTTTGGGAGCTGAGCAGAGCTGGAAGCCATTGCCACAGGCCCATCAGTGCCAGCCATGTGAGACAGCTTTGGAAAGGGGATTTGGTTGCTGAGATCCAACCACCCCAATCTAGGCTGTTACTTGATAAACTGCATTGCTAAGAGAGAAGGAAAAACCCTTTGCAGAGGGCAGAGCTCAATGTACAGTGAACTCAATATACACTTGATCTTGGATATGCTTAGTGAAAGGCCGTGCTGTCCCTATAGAAAGATCATGAGTGAATTTCCTGTGTCCCAGAGTCTGTCTTCATTATCATATTTCCCCTTAAAATCAGTGAGAGAGACTTGCCAAAGTTTCAGGTGAAAAATCTGTGTGACAGAGTTTGTCTTCTGTGTTCTTAGGAAGAGGCTTAAAATTATCTGAACTTCTACATCATCTGCAAAACACTTAAATAAGAATCGATTTTCACAGCTTTCAGTGTCTTTCATTACAGGAAGAAATGGTGGGTTGTTTTTGTTGTAATTTGAAGCTTAAAGTTTACTGAGTTTCTGGTATGAAGGGTCAGTCCTGTTCTTGCAGGAGTTTCCTTTGGTCGCTTTAAAGACAGGCGGCTCAGAAGATAAATGATACCCCAAGTGGAAAACCCAATAGAATTATAAACAAATTATATACATTTACATCGTATATAAACAAATATATCTATATTTACACTATATATATGATATGCATGTATGCATATATACATTTATTTACATTGCTTAGTCCTGTGAGATGTTGTAGTTGTGGTACTCTGTGGGTGATTGCTCTCTTTCATCTAGTTGCTCAGCTTTCTCCTGTCATGCTGCTAAGATCTATAAATATAAACAAACTCCTCTTTAATTAATCTTACTAAGCACAAGGCATGATCTTTCAGTCATACTTGAGGCTTAGCTTCTCTGAAGGGAGCAGTGGTTTTATCTGTAAGAAAGACTAAGAAAAACCCAGCTGCACAGTCAGAAAGATCAGTAAGGGTGGGAAGAGTTTTTAGCTGAAAATCCAAGGAGGGGCCAGAGCTGCCTAGTGAATCACAAGCTTTCCTTTCCTTGGGTTTTTCTGATGCTCTCACAAACTCATAGGTTTCTTCTGGTGTGAAAGTCACAGCCTTTTCTTTTTCTTTTCTGCTACTTCCCTCTTGCTCATTCATTGCTTTTCTCTTCCCCTAAAAGCAATGTGGAAAAGGTCTCAGGAGAATCTTGATTTCTGCCATGGAACTAAGTGAGGCAGGCTTCCTCCCCCCTCAGCAGAGTCAGCAATGTAACCCTGGGTTCAGCAAGCATCAGCCTGCGCTCCTATTAGCAGAAGCAGGCACATTCACCACCATCATTCTCTCTGAAGGAGTCACAAATTAAGTTTTTTTTCAGAGAGGCAGATTTCTGTGGCCCTTCATCAAAGCCAGAGGATTGGGCAAGCCAGGGAGGAAGAGTGAGAAGCACTTCAGATGTGCCTATTGCAGGCTCCAGGGCTGAGCAGAGGACCTCCTCTTGGGGCTGTCTCAGCAGACCCCCAGCCCAGGCAGGCTACAGGAGATGCTGAGCCAGGTGTGTTCCCAGATGACAGCCTGCCTTTGGGATGAGGCCAGAAAACCTGTGCTTGATTTTTGGCTGTAACCATCTGCAGCACAGTAACGCAGTGATTTCCATTTAGCAAGGGGGCAAGGGGGGAGCGGGCTGAAAAGCTGCTCTATAAAGTAGAGTGGCACCTCTTAAAGTAAAGCCTTACAAGTGAACCGCTAAACTTTTGTTTTAAAAAAAGAAGATAGATATATATATATATATTAAACCCCCTGTTTCAGTACCCTGGTGCAGGAGATAATGGACTGTACCTTAGCATTTCAGCAGTGTCCCTAGGTTATGCAGTATTTATCATGTCATCAGGCCTTCCTGTGAAGAGGTCCTGATCCACCTTCTATTTGGCCAAAAAGACTGAAAAACACCAAAGCCCCCAAACTGTGTGTGTTTGCAAAAGATATTGAGCAGTATGTAATTGATGCCGTTTGAGCTTATTTCCTGAACTTGTTATTAATTGAAGAATTTCCTTCTAACACTAAGAGCAAATAGTTGTGTTGCATTTGAATACACTCATATTAGCATGTTTATACCTGTCACACACAAGGTTGTCTTATGGTACTTGTGTGCATATATTATCCATGTTTTCAGAAATAGCACTAGGAAATGAGTGCAGGTTCTAGCTGCCCCTGTTAATACTGCCATGAAACCATGATTTAGTACTTTATACATGTGTGTCTGAGCACATATATATATATACATTGAAATGTGAAGTGAGATGAAAGAAAGCTTGCCCCAGAGCTCTTCCTCCTCCCAATGGCTTCTGTGTCTTTGATCTTTTCCCTGAGTCATTGGACTCATAAGCACAAGAAAACACCACTGTTATTAAGCTTATTGTAATATTTCTATGCACAGATCATGGACGAATAATCAAAGATAAAAAAGATATGTGTTCATCCACAATTTTTCTATAATAAAGTTTTAATCAAATGACACGCACTGCTGACAGATTACAACAGCATATGTAGTTTGTATATACATGTAATGGTATGAAGAATTTAGGAACATGCCAGCATGTAATTCTGGACATGTCTATATTTGACTCTCAAGACTGAATTTTCTTTTCAGGATAATTGCGTTGTGTTTGGACAGGCATCTAATCCAACAAACTTTCTGCAGTTTTATAGAGAAAAGCTTTTTTTGGGGAGTAACAGAATTTAAATGATGACTGTATTTATCTAAGTATGTGCCAGAGATATTTTGCATAATATTTTTATGGTTGCTTTTTAAATATATCACTGTGAATTAAGAAATGTGAGTTTCCCTTAGTCATTTTTTTCAGTGAGCTCACAGTCCAGTGGTCATCTACCCATGAGCCTCTGGCTGATTGGCAGAATTGTTGGACCAGACCAGTAAAAATATAAGTACTAAAATCAGGTGCAAGTACATGGGGAAGATGGAATTCAGATTAGATTTAGTCCAAGGTTTGAATTCATTAATATCTCAGAGACTGTTCCTGATGCTGTGGCACTTGCAGCTAGCGCTGGGATCCCTCTGGAGAGGAGCATCCAGACCATTGTTCTTAATAGAGAGGAGGGTACTGTATCCATTTTCCATTTGCCTTGTGGATGGTGGGATGTCATCTGGCCAGCTTGTTTGCCGGTTACTTTGTTCCTATTTATTTGCCCTGTTGTAGGATGCAAAAGGCTGTTGCCCACATCATGCCAGGAAATGCTGCTGTGTGCCTTTGGAGTGGAGAACTCTGCATCTCTTGGGGTACATGAAACAGTATTTCAAGTGGTGGCAACAAAAAAGGTTGCTTTTCAGAGTGGATATTTAAGACAGTAGTTGGAGAAGGTGTCTAAATCAGCTGTGTGGACTTAGGAGGGGTAATGAACTTTTTCTGCTATCCTCCTCTCCACATTAGAAAGCAAACAAAAGAAAGGGGTGCTTCACATCACATCTGGTCTTGGCAACCTAGGATGCTGGTCCTGAAAAAGAAGAATATGAAGTGATCTGTGTGACTGTATTTCACATTAGTGGTGATGGTTGCCATCCTTTCCACTATCGAGCTGGAAAACTCATTCAAAAGTAAATGGTGCGTATAGAAAATCTACTGAAAAGACCCCATGAACCTAAGCATAACCCACACGTGCTTGGCTCCTCAACTACAATATCTACTGACAGTAGTAACCTGCAGAGTAAAAACCACCAGCTGTAAAGTGGCTGTGTTTGGGTGACTTGCAGTGTGATGCGTGTTACTGGTTTGGGCCCTAAGAAAGCTCATTTTGCTTGGCTTCTAGTACAGAGTTACCTTTTGATTTTGCCTTTTGCCTTGTGCCTTGCTAATGAGTGGGCCAATGCATGTGTGAGTGGATGTGTGAGCGTGTGTATGGAAGAAAGCAGCTGAATTTGTTCAAAAACTAAAGGTACAATAGGAATAGACAAAAAATATAAATACTTTTTGACAGCCCTGAGTCAATTTGAGGAACCTGTATGCCCCTAATCCTTCTCCAGCTAAGGCAGATATTTGTGAAAGTACCTGACACAGTGTGATAGCATATCAGCTCTCATACAGTCATGACACCTTTATTCCCATTTCTCATCTAAACTGCCTATGGAGGAGAAAATAAAAATGATTAGGTTACAGTTATGAGAGAAGCCAAGTGGCTAATCCCAGTTTGAAACCAGTGTACTTTCATCTGTCTGCCTCAGCTGAAAAATAGTGAGAGCAATAGACCTCAAATGATGCTTGATGTTAGCATTTTTCTTTCTTACTGTTTTCCCTAGTGACTGTGCATAGTTTTGAAATGCTGCATGCAAAGAAAAGCAAGAGCAAAAGGGCCTGTTTATTGTTTTAGCCAGAGAATTCCAAGCAAGGAATTCTTTCTTTTTCTATTCCAAGCAATAATTACATTTTTTCCACTATAGCAAGTATTTGTTAAGTAAATGGCATTTGTGTCTTAGTAGAAGTTATAAGCTTAATTATTTTAGTGAAGACTACAAAGGACAGGTAAAAACTGAATCACTAGAATGGCTTTTGCTTGGTTTTATTAAACATGAATTCATACAGGCTTAGAAAAGTAGTGATTTCTTGGTAATGATAGCATGAATCACATTGAACTGTTTGGTAGGTTAAATTGAACTTGCAAAACTGTCCTGAATACCAAGCTTGATACTTCACTACTTTGCATCTGCAGTAGCTTTTTAATTGTGGAGTGGCAGTAACTGCAGCATCCTGCAAGCAGGCAGCCCTTTGGTCCTTGCTTTTCTTGTCTCTCTAAAGAGGGGAAGTGACACAGTGAACTAGAAAGGCCACTTTCAAGAGGCAGCTGATCATAATGAAGTTTTAAATGAAATTGTCCTTATCATTGCTTATCATCCTTGAAAGGAAGGAAAGAAAAAAGAGGAGGTCAATTTGCAAGAGGGAGAAACCAGAAAGGGATCCGAGTGCAAGCAGGGCTCCCTGCCACGACCTGCTCAAGACAGGTTTTGCTTAAATACTGCAGGGACAGAGGATTTTGTCTGACCCTTTCCTGCAGAAAGAACCCTCTTCCTTTTTTGGTAGAAGATGAATGAACTGGCTTTGGGGTGTTACTGATCTTCCTCCAAATTTCTCTGATCATTCTTCCATGGAAGCAGGCAAATCCCATCCTAAAGCTGTCCCCAGCCCAAGGCATGTGTTAAAAGCAAGGAGAAGCATTGGCAGAAAGTTGTTGGGGGAAGCTCTTAAGTCCTTGTGTGCTTCTACAAAGCCTCAGATAGCAAAATACCCCAAAAATGATGCGCCCAGAGGCTTCCTTGGGACATTTCCAGTGCCTGTAGTCAATGTAGCTGCTGGCCTCCTTCTTGTAGCGTTTCAGCTCAGGTGGCTCCTCCCCAGTGGGACCTCGGAAGCATTAGAGGCTTGTGGGAATGGTAGGGAAAAGGCAGCTTCAGCTTTCTGGCTCTGAGAAAACATTTGGTTTGGGTTGTGTTCAGGAGTTAGAGAGGCCTTCAGAAGCCTGAGGTTATCCTGACTAGACCAACATCCCTCCTGTACTGAGAAAAGAGATGTGAGTGCCAAGACTGAGCTCACACATCTCCTCTGGGGCATGGAGGTGGCTGCAGGGCCAGAGTCCCAGCGTGAGTTCCTGGGCTGATGGTGTCAGCAATGATGCTGTTTCTCAGATGTTAACTGCTGCTGCAAGGGGAAGGGAGGCCTCAGAAATGCAAACTTACCATGAAGAGCTGGATCCCAAAGAATACACATTTGCTCTGCAAAGAGCTGTTTTCCTTTGTGACTGCGCTTGTGACACTGTCTGTGGAAAGGATATAAAAGGAAAAGTAAGGCTGTCATCTCTGTTCCAGACTTCTATGGGACATAGTAAAGATATTGCAGGGAAAATTTGGTGTTTCCAGCCCTTAGTCACCAGGACAACTCCGCTGGGGATACAGATCATCCAGCACTGTAAAATAGGCTACCATCCTGTACATGGGGGACACTCTCAGTTTGACCTAAGCAACAAGCTCTATGTGACTCAGTCATAAGGCCCACTGTGCCCAAATTTAAAGGACATTCCTTATGTTATTTATAACACCCCGGTCATGCCCAAGGGTGCTCCAGGCAATGAACATTGTTGTGTGTGGCAAGTGGAATTCTGACCTTTAAGCTGCCCCTCTTCTGCTGGCAGAGTGTGTATAGATGTACATTAACACATACGGGCAAGGGTCATAGGATCATACAGTTAGACCTGCTCTAACAGTGTAGTTGAAATGTGGCCAACTTCATGATGAATGAGGGACAGCTGACCTACCTAACAGCTCTGTGTGGATGGTGGACCTTGGTGATGTTCCCTGGATTATTTCCTATATGTTGAAGGAATTAAGTTTATCAGTTCTCAGAAATTAGGAAAGAGAAACTTTTAACTTCAGTAGTACAATGAAAGCCAATGTAAGCCTAATTGGTCTGTTAAAAGTGAGAGTTAGCGTGGTAGCAAAGGAGGTGAAACTTCTCAGGGTGGCACCAAATTTTCTTCCCTCCTTATAGCTTCACCTCCTCTCCTGCAGGTCCCTTAGAAGATGGGAGAAGCAAAAGCATGATCAGTTTTGTTGACCAGTTCTGAAACTCATTTTGGGCCTTAATCACTTACATGAGCTGAGCAAACAGTTTCTACTGCTTCTTCAGCTTTGTAGACAGTGTTCTTTCAAAGTCTGCTGCCCGAGGTTTTCACCAGTTAAGATAAATGCTTGTGACAGAAAGGAGGGGGGTGGTGAGAAAGAATTTGGGGAATAATACACTAAATAGAAAAGTTTTTTGCTTTTCTCTCCCTTTTACTCAAGGATTTTCCATGTCGGCTGGGATTGGTGAGCTCATGATCTATAAATAGTTCCATCCAGGGAGGAGAGGGAAGAGGCGGGAGGCTTTCATTAATTATATAGAAATAGTTGTTTTCACAAAATAAGCAGCAAATTCAAGCTGTTTGAAGCCAGGCTTGCTGGGCTTGGGGGTGGGGTGTGCCTACAGCATTTACTAGTGAGATCATGGAATAGCACAGGAAATCTCTCCCTAATGCCAAAGAAAACTCCCCCCTCCAGTGTTTTTTATGAAACAACTGTTGAGGTTCCCCAACCATGTTTCAAGCTTATTTTCTGATAATGAATCAAAGGATGGATTCATTATCAGGATACAGGTCCAGATACCCCACTCCCCCAGATGTTTATATGCACATTTGGCTGCATGCCTGTCAGCATACTCGGGTATGTGTTTTTTGCTTGCTCATGTAAGCGCTGGCGTGACAAGGGTCTTTACTGGTGAAACAGCAACTTGTGGAGCTGTGGAATTTATGATGTGTGACATTCACATTGCTGATCGGGATTCTCAGGGGATTATCTGTGTTGAAAAGTAAAGGAAAACTCGCAGTCCCTGTGACACTTTTTAAAACAGGTCTTTGCAATGCACACAAAAAAAGTCTTTTTATTCCATTGTAGTCAGATTGGATAGCCAGTATTCTTTGATCATTGCATTCAAGAGGTTGGATAGATGCTGATGTCATGACAATGTCTAGCTGAGCAAGTTCATATTGAGTCTGTATCTCCTTCTCAGTAATACTCTCCCTAGCAGGTAGTGATTAACAAGAATTTTCACCCTACAATTGCCATTGCTGCTGATATATCAATGACTTGGCCTTCATGTTGTTCACTTTCTTCTTCCACCTGTGTTTGGAAATGGTTTATGACAGAAGAGACCTGTGAAGCTCAGACAACAGAGATATGTAAAAAGGGTAAAACCACCTTAATTTCTTTCAGATATTAACATCTTTTTCCCTCCTTTTGTGTAATTCTGTCACCCACTTTGCTTTAGCAAGTGGAGAAGGGCATGCAGTAGAGTTTCTGAACACAAGGTGTTTACTTGAAGTTGCCAAGCAAACTGTATTTAAAAAAAGTGGAATAAAACTGATGAGATTTTCACTGTGGAGCAGAAACTCCCTGAAATGCACATGAGAATTTTTCCTGGACCTTTGATTGCTTTTAAAGCTATGACCAGTGCTGGACTACTGCAGCCCATCTTCGAAAGCTACCATCAGTAATAGAATTGTTGTGATTTTTTCTACCCAAGTTTTGCTGCACACCTGTGGCTCACAAGAGACCCTATGGTCTTCTCAAGCAGCCAGTGCTGCTACCTGGAAAACTTGCCTGAGGGATGCAGCTCATCCCTCTTCCTTCCTCTGTCCAACCCCTGGGTTCTGCAGTGTTAAGAGCTGGATGTTGATGGCAGTGGGTGTTTGAATACTGTGTGCTTTGAACTCCTGAAACAAACCCCAAAACTGCTGGCTCAGTTTGCGGGACACTGAAATTTCCAAACATGAGTTGCTAATGTCTTCAGTGTTGGCTGTGGGGTGAAGGAGTTGGGGAACGTCTGAGCCTGGCAGGGTCCATCCCGGAAACACAGGAAGTACTGTCTGTTCACCTAACAGAGAGTACTGTTGACAAAGAGGTAAAACAGACATCAGGCTGATAGTTATATGAAGAAAACAGAGGCCCAAAGGGCTTTCAAGGATGATAATCAGAGCAACTTTTAAGAGGTAGATCAGACCCACCATTTCAGACATTTCAGAGGATTTTTTTTACTTGAATTATGGTACAGTGCCAGGAAGAGTTCCCAGTCAGTAACACCTCTAATAATTTCTGTGTTCTTGCAATTTTAAAATACCCAATGAAGCCCTGTTTTGGAGGAAAGTGTGGTATCTGTGGAATTCTGTGTTAGAAAAACCGAGCTGATGTATGCACATGGAGGGGCCTCTCAGATTAAATTACTCTGAGCTGCACTTGCTCTCAGTCATAGAGAAACTCATCTTGAAAAACAAAAATCCCCAAGCTTTCATGAGCTCAGGCATCCCAAATTGCTCTGAATGTGTGCGTAACTGTGATCCACATTATCTGGTGGCCTCAGTTGCCGGGGAAAGCACATCAGTCTGCTCAGGGGTTGGCTATTAAATGAATTGACAAATCATATCCTTGAAGCCTCAGGGAAAGCATTAAGAAAATTGTGAGGCAGGGAATAAAAGTAGGAGCAAAATATATATTATGCTGTCAAAACTGTAGGGAAACTCACAAGTTGATAGTATGACCTAAGAGCTTAGAGCAAGATTATGAATAGTGATTTGAAGAAGCCACCTCAAACACCATCAAAGAAGTGAGCCTTTATTTTAGGTTCCTGACATGAGAGGTGTTTGTGCTAGCTGGCTTTGTTCATGAAGTGTGTAGGAAACAGATTACCAGCAGTGAACAGACATATATTCAGTGATAGCTCCCAAAAGAAAGGCTTAAAATGCAGGTGAGGTCTATAAAATTTTCCTGTTGGGTGTAACAAAGCGTCCAAATGTTCATCTAAACTCGCACTTGGGAAGGTGCCATTCTTCACCAAAAGTGAAAAAATGGAATTACTGAGGTGTAAGTATGTGCTTTAAGTCAGGGTCTGTTGTGAGAATAAGAAACTGTGCAAATTTAGCCAAACTGTATTTTTCCCGGTGCCTGATGTAGGGCTCTGCCTTTGGTGCAGGTGAGAGAACCCACATTTCCAGACAACTAGTGGGCAGAGTATATAGTAGGTAGATGCAGTGTCTAACTTTTGAGGCTTAGCATAGCATGAAGTGCACAGTGCCAGTAGCCCTCCTTTGTGGTATTTTCTTAGCATATTTTGTTTAGCCTCCTCAGACAGGGATACGGTTCCTGGTCCCCTGTGGTGGCAAGTGTAATGGTTCACAGGCAGGCATTACAGAGCAAGAAAACCAGTAACAAGAATTAAAGCAGTAGCAAGAGTGTCTGCTCTGGCAGTGAGCTCAGGGTCCCTCAATACTCACTCCTGTCATTCTTCGTTTGTACCCTCTGGAAAATGTGCAGCAGCATAAAAAACCCTGTAACAAGTTAGATAAATTCTTAACATCTTCTAAACAGGAGTGTTCTGCCAACAAATTATCAAGGCTTCCTGGACTTTTTCTCCTCTGTTCTGGAGTATATGTGTGAATAGCCAGGATTTGCAGGGGTGACCTTTTTCCATTTAAACAAACCCAAAAATTTTAATTTGATTATATCTAGTGAAAAAGAAATACAAACTGCTGGTAAATGGACTTTCTAACAAGTTGGGGTTTGGTTTGGTTTGTTTTCCTTGTAAGCAAAATATACAGATTATCCTAACAATAGGATTCTTCTGCAGTGAAGATACTTTCAATGTGCATCATTAGTGGTTTTAATCCATGAAAAAATAACAGCTTATCAGAAGAGTATTTAAAAGGGCGAACTCAAATCTGGCACAGAAAATCAACAGTATTCAGAGCAGTACTGAACTTACTCTAAGTTCAGAAATTAATATCACTTTCTATTTAGTATCTTGGTATGATTTTATTAAAAACAATTAGAGCTGTATCTGGCACATCTTTAGTATTACTCTTGCATTTCCCTCTTGACATTTCAGATGTGTACCTACTAGGAGCTTGTGTGCTTAGAAAAGCAGAGAGCTAACAGGCAATAAATGATTGTTACTATAGTTGAATTCACACTTTCTCTGTGAGAGCCCTGGTGAGTGCAAAGTAACACAAGTGACCTATACTAAAAAGGTAGAAGAGTTATCAGATAAAAGGCTAGGACTGGAGATTGTTGAAGGGGAATTAACAGGTTGAGGGAGATTACTTAGGAGGATGCTTGAGGCAAGGAGCTTGAAACCAGTTATGGGTGGGGATGAGGGGTGGGAGCAAGCTGAGCAAACATGCTGATGACTCTTTTCAAGCTCCTTTCAAGGAGCTTCAAGCCAGTTATGGGTGTGGATGAGGGGTGGGAACAAGCTGAGGAAACAGGCTGATGACTCTGGGTTGAGGCCAGCATCAGTTTGGAAGAGTTGCTCTGCCTTTAGGGAAGAGTCTTTCCCTAAGGATGGGAAAAAGTAAAAATAGAATATATGAACTGCCAGATCAGGCTCAGGAAGGTTGGAGGGTTTTGGTTGGATGTGAGGCAGAGAAGGGTCAGAGTGCATTGGCTGATCAATAAGTTATCACATAAAAACTGTGCAAGACTCCCTTGGGGAAAACCCCATATGTGTTCTGATTTGAAAATGGTTAGTCAAGGCGAGCCTGAGGAAGTTTCAGTATCCTTTTTTGGGATGTGTCCTTTCATATATTGCGTCCAGTTTTGATTATCTGCACTGTGGGAGAGGGAGCTCAGTTAGGAGCAACACGTTGTGCACATCAACATGAAGATTCTTCCCAGAGGCAGAATTTCTGACCTGTGTCTGTGTTTTTAGGCAGAACCAGGCAACCTTTCTTCCATCAGAAGTTCTCTCTTACTGTTTTCTTAAGGCATTCTCCTTCCCTTCTTCTTAAGTCTTAGGTTTGGCAGCTAACCAAGTTGAAAAGGACCCTTTGATGTCAAAGTCAACAATATTTAAGTAATCTTCTAAATACGTTTGCTACAGGAGGAAAGGAGACAAATGGCAGCTGTCTTTCCAGCATCCCATCTGTGTGGTTAGAATGCTTTACTCTTGTTGAACCGCTTTCTGTGCCAAGCTGAATGCACTTGTTTAAATATTCAGCTTGATCCGTCTTGTTTACCTGTCATGGAGAAGAGAGCTGATGACCCCTATTTCAGACTGCATGCTAAACTAGGTGAATCTCTGAAACAGCAGAGAGATGAGAACATGAGCAGTGGGGATTTTTTTTCTTCTCTCAAGTCTTAGATTTAGCAAACAGCAACATTCCAAGGCTCCTGCTTAAAGCCACTGTATTAATAATTACCAGCTTCCTGTATTACTTAGTAGAAACCACACATAATATTTACACATCAAAACACTTCTGTCCATAATGTTTGACAGCATTATGCTGCAGAATTTAGGTTGAGCTGCTGTTTCCCCATTTGCCCCATATGGTGGAAATAGAACTTGACTGTTCCGCTGCTCGTGTTACAGTTATCAGGAGCTTTTCTTTCTGTAATAAAGGACATTGAGAAGCAGCCTGTGAGCCAGCTTAAGCTTCGTGTTTCTCATACCCAGGTCTGCATTTATTATACAGTAATAGCATGGTTATTCAGCTAATTAGCTGGCTATTTATCTGATTGACTCCCTTAAGAATATGAAATGCTGTGAAATGTTTCAGAAAAAACATCCCCAGCGTTTTCCAGATAAACTTTGTGCTGTCCCATTGGAAGGGAAACTTCAAATCCCATTGGCTCTGTTTCAAAGCAAGCTAGAAACTGGTATAGAAACTCATGCAATAAGATGTGTTCTCAACTGGATTATATCATCATAGAGAAGCATGGCACATTGAAAGTGTTAGCCAGCATCGGTGAGAAGTGGCATTCAAAATTTCTGAGTTGCTCTGTTTCCATTCCCTGTTTGTTAGATAAGACATCACCAACCCTTCTGCATGATGGAATAGTGTGAAAACTGAATTTATTTAGTGCTTACAGAGTGCCCACATGTTGAAGAGCTGAACACCATAGGAAACAATCACTGAATCCAACTCCATGCTCCTTGCAAGACTACCTAAAACTAAATCATATGACTTCAGAGTATCATGGAGATGGTCCTTGAACTCTTGACAGATTTGGTGCTATGATCCCTGGGGAGCTTGTTCCAGCAGCCTGATCACCCTCCCAGTGAAGAACGTTTTCCTAATGCCCAACTGAACTTCAGCAACACTGTATTAATATTAATCATTAAAGTGGATGATATGCTAATGAAGCCAGAAGGTTGTTCAAGTCAGTCTTACTGAATCTGTAAAGCTTTTGTAAGCAACAACAGGAAAACCATGCAACATTATCTGTTGTTTCCTTAACAGGCCATTATAAAACATCTGTGTGCCTGCTGTCAGGGCTGCCAGCAGCCACCAGTGTGCAAAATGATGAAGTACTGCACTTCTTCCATTACTAAGATGAGAGTTCTTTCTGTTATCCTGTTTTTTAACATCTCTGAAGGGATATGGCCTTGAGGAGAGGAGGCAGAGTCTTGGGTCTGTCTGGTCACTGTCACCACCAGACAACTATATAAATAGAAAACCCCTCTTGAATGAACAGTCTGGGAATTGGTGAAAGAAAGTTCATAGGTTGCCACAGTTAGACAACAAGGGACATTTGAACAACACAGAACCAAGAATGTTCCCAGAGGAAACAGCTGTGAACTTTCTGTTTGGTTACGCAGCTGCCAACAGTTTGTGTTCATTTGGTCACTTGCATAGAACAGGAGACCCTTGCAGGCTGCAGAGAAGAAAAGTGAAGGGGATGCTTCATCCATGAAACTCTGCTGTTTTGTGATAAATGAAGGAAAAACTATAACACAATGTATAAAGACAGCAGCTTTGTATGACTGAAGTTAGATATTTGATTTGCTGGACAATGCCATCCTTTGTATTTCTGGAAGTAGAAGCCTACTGAAGATTGCAAGGAAACAAATCCATAAAGAAGCTGCATGTGGAGGCCAATGTTCAGGTATTTGAGTAGTACTGGAGTAATATCAACACTGTCAGCATCTCTAAGCATGCATTGATTTTCTCCTTGTGTTATTTTCTTTTCATATGAAACCGGTGAAATGCTGCCTGAGCCAGATAAGAAAGGTAGCATTAGGTTTATAATTCTCTATATATGTAGGCCCTGATTTGTATCATGATTTTGAAGATAAGGGAGACCTTGTCTTTCAGATATCACAGGAAACAGTTAAAAGGTCAAGAGTCTGAATGCTGTAAGACTCATAATTAGGATAATAGTAGCATCTGTAGAGCACTAAGTGCTTGTATTAGCATATGAAAGGCCCAGAGGCATTTCCTAGAGATGCCTATAACCCAAGTCTGTGGTTCAGGAAGCTACTTCCACATGTGATTGTTCCAGCTGAGAATGGTACTCATGTAACTTTTTAATACATATTTAAAGCAAAACTCATATTTGAAGTGATTTGGGAAATGTGTAAAATAAGACAGAGCCTGAGCTTTGTGGACTGCTGAATATACTAAAAAAAGGTCAAATAAATTGTATGTCCTTAATTAAGAGATTCTCAGCTACGTGTTTGGAATACAGTTAATTTCTAGATTCAGATGTGTGATTCTAGACATTTATATTGTACCTGTTTGAGATCAATTCCATAGCTTCAGGGTAGGGCTTAAAGAGTTATACAGCCCAGTCTAAACTAAACATTTGCATTTGGTTTTGCTGAACTGTTTTCTGCATCCATTGACTATGATGCCTAGATTACATAGCAATCATAAAATCATAGGACAGGGTGGGAAAGGACCTTAAGATCATCTAGTTCCAACTCCCCTGCCAGGGGCAGGGACACC
>JASSUY010008910.1:1008-78969 GCA_032466535.1 Forpus xanthops
TCCGTATAGGCCCCCTTCAGATACTGGAAGGCTGCTATGAGGTCTCCACGCAGCCTTCTCTTCTCCAGGCTGAACAGATACCTGCAATACTCTGCTTTCAACAGTATGATGTGAATGTTGCAAGTATTGGGCCTGCCAGAGAAGATGCTGTGTAGCGAGACCTTTGCTGCAGTCTGGAAAGATACGGGAGAACAGAACCTGACCTCTTCTAAAGGCAGAAAGAAAATCATCTTCACCCCTGACTGGAGAGAGGGCTCCCCCCATCCTGAATGAGGGCAGGGAACAATCCATCTGTCTGTATTTTATGGAAGTCACAAATAAGAAAACTCTGAAAAAATCAACAGACCATCCTGGTTTTAGAAAATGCCAACTCATTTTCAAAAACCACAAAAACAAAAAAAAAAAAACACAAACCAAAAAAACCCACAAAAAAAACCCCAACAGGCTGAGTTACTCTATGTTGTAAGGTTTTTTTTACTTTACTTGTACTTAATAGCCTAAGAGACCAGCATTGAAAAGTTAAAAGGGACAATTAAAAGCCAAGACAGGTAACTGATAAAACAGCTAATACGTTCTCAACAACTCAGTTTTATAACAAAGAAGTTACCTGTGCAAAAGGGAAAGGGGAAACCTTTGATGTACAGTCTTATAAGTAGTATAGAAGTGATAATAATGCATATCTACAGTTTTGCTTGGTGAACCATGCTTACTATCAGAGTGAGGGGGCATCTAGACAAAATTCCTGAGACCAATTGCTCTGTTGGCCTGTTCATTCCTAGGGGGTCCTAAACAAGGTGGATCTAGTCTCCTTGGTAACATCAGTATTTCTGGGGTCAAATTTGTTTGGATAGATGTGCCCATACAAGATGCAAAAAGATCCCTGCTCTTTCCCTTTCCCCCAGAAGATAAAAAAGAACATCATTAAGACACATGATCATCCAATATACAGGCCTGTTTCAGCAACCCTAATACAGAAAGTTCTCTGTCACAGACTCAAGCCCAGTCTCAAGTCAGGACTCACTTATCCTTAGCATTATCTACAGTCCAACACATGCAGAGGCACAGAAGTTCCAGCCCACCACCACTCAGAAAACAAGCACATTCTGCACCTCACTGTGGGCTCAAGCACAAGTTCATTAAGTCTGAAAAGACTGGACACAGAAGCAGTGATCTACACTACAGCACAAACCAGCAAATCCCTTGAGCTCAACTCTTTCTAGTTCAATGTGGACACATCACACCTCAGCCACAGCTAAGTGACACCTAGCAAAGCAGAGAGCACACAAGCAGATCAAATGCTCTGCGTGCTTAGAACCTTGTTCAAACCTTCTCATTACCTTGTAGCTAAGATAAAATCAGGATGTTGGTGCAAGACAACCACAGGACTGGTTTGAAAGGACTGCTACCCAATAAAAGTTACTTTGTTTGCTTTTGCTTTAAATTTAATTTATGCCAGCCAAATTCCTGCCCCTACAGTCTGATTCAGCCCTCACCAGCAGGCTTCCACGCAAAACAGAGACAGGAAGAAGTTACAAAGAGTTGACATTTCATACAACAGTACCTGGTGCTTTCTTCCTGAGTTCCCTTTCTAATCTTAATCTGCAACTAAGGTGAATGCTGACTGTGTTTTGTGAGTTTTTTTTTAATGAAAAGTACTCCCTTGTTTTGTTTGAGTAATACACTCTTCAGACATGAAATATGTTCTTCAGGCAAGAAGGTCTATGAGCTGAATGCTCAAAATTAGTTAAAAAACTGCATAAACTGCTTTTAAATTATGCACCCTTGCGACACACGCATCTTCAAAGCCTAATGCTGCCCATGGGTATGTAAATAGGCGCCTCCTGAGAAAGGAGGAATGGTATGTTGCTTGGGCATAGCGGTTAAATATTATGATCACTCCAGTCTCAGCTGGGAAGTGAATGCACAAGTTTATGTGTTATATGATTTGGCAATCAGAAAAGAAGAGGGAGGCTGAAGACAAGATATGACCATCCAAAGATGGTCACCTTTTTCTTTTGCCATAGACTGTAGAAAGCCTCTCCAGTAAGGGTTACAGCTATTCTCACGTAAGAACACCTGTCTGTCCGCAGAAAAATTTCAATGCCTATTTTTAAGATGAGACAGCACAGCCAATATGCCTATCTCTAGTCACCTTTAAGATGGCTGACAATGATACCAACTATCAAAAGACCTCTCTAAAGTCTTTATAGACATACAGTTTGCCAGAAAGGGGGGGTAAGAAGGGTGGGGAAAAAAAATAATTCCAAAAGAACATCAGTGGATTGTAACACCCTGCCCTGAACTGGTTCCAGTGTTTAAAAGACAAACATCCCTGGAGATAACTACAGCCAAGAAAGAAGTTTGAAGAATCTGTATAAAGGCCGAAGCTAATCAAAGACACTCAAAAATCCCACCTTTGTTAGGTGCCTTTTCTACTGGAAGAAGGTGAGGCAAAAAAAGAGAAGTGCAACAAAAGTTTCCAACAAGGCCCCAGGTAAGGGTTTAGTGTTACTAACAAGGCTACTGAGTTCCCATTTGCACAGTGGTGACATTTTTGTGCATTCCTTTGCACTTTTTTCTTTCAGAGCAAATTCATGAACATGGAATTGCTCAGGAATTTTGTACAACTGAGAGCAGGTCTGTTTGCACTTAATGGGTAGTTCTTCCCTCTCCTACATAGCCTGAAAGGAAACCCTTCAACAGAAATAAAAGGGAATTAAGGATGAAATATAATTTTATGGGTAATGAACGTGAGTAAAAACATTAAACAAGTGGTCTAATCAGGATTAAGGACTTGAGCAGAGAGAGAACTAAATAGAAGAACCATATCTGCATTTTCCATGTTGCCAACATGCCAAGATTGTGTCTGGAGCCAAACTCTGTCCAGAGCTATTTAAGAAGAGAGTCTGCAATGCAGTATTTCAGAGACAAAAAAGCAAAGCAAAATTCCAAATGTCTGAACATACAGTCTTTGTCTAGCACTGTAGAAGGGCTGCAGCCGGCTATAGCATGCCTTAGAGTGCACAGCACTGCAGGAAAGACTTAAGGGACTTTCGGTAATGTGCACTGGCAGCAATAGGGGAAAGATCAAAAGAACCAAGCGTAAGACTTCTCGCAGATGACAGTGACTATCTATACTTCTCCAGAGTGTGTGAACCTCAAAGAAGGAAAAGTTATGAAGGATGGTACACTCACACAGGGCATCTGTAGAAGCAACTGAGCAGAATGATGATTAGAAAAATTCAAGGCTGAGAAAAGGCATCCCAGAGAAAATACAAAATAATTGTTGTTTCAAACAAGATAGCTCATCCTTTCTGTTGCTGTGGGCCAGCTGGCAGTGCAATGACACTTACAGCAGCCACATATTAAAACAGAATTTGCCATCTGTCTCCTGGACCTTCAGCCCACATGACTGTCACACCTCCCATCCACACACAGGAAAACTAAACTGCTAAGTTTCAGCACTTTTCTGGCATGCTTATTCTTCAACCCAGTTTTAAGTCATGGAAGAAAAGGCAGCAGGACATACAGTACTGTCCTGGAGCTGTCAGACAGGCACTCTGGTCTGGATTTAAAAAAGAATATCCTAAACTGACAAACACATCCAGAGGATGGCCTCATCTGGACTTCTATCTGGTGCTTCTGCACTTGCTGGACCAGAAACATCTTATTCTCCTTTTAAGTGAAAGGCTAAGATGAATAATAAACACTTGTGCCATGTATGAGCCATCTTAATCAGTGTGGCCAGGCAAATGCTATCTGCATTTGCTTGGGATGTTCAGTGTAATGAATGCTGAGGCTTAGATCCAGATTTGAAAGTTCAGATACAAACAAGCAAAGGAGCAGCAGCACCAACACAGTAACCATAAACCATGAAGGCTGTAGCTTTGTTCAAAAAGTTTCCTTTTTATCTGACCATCTTAATGGGTCCTGAAGTAACAGTCCTGTTGGTGGCTTACTGTGTGAATAAAGAACATTGGAAGATCAATAAGACTTTCCATGAATTATTTCAAATCTAAATAATGAATTCCACACCAGAGTCTTTGCTACTTCTCTCACCTCCATCCTGAAACTTGCTTAACCTTTCAAAGTATGATGATATAGGAACTTGAACAATATCTAGAATGGCAAGGAGCGTCCGGGTCAGTCTCAGAAGCTCACTAAAGCTATAAAAGCCAAAGTATATGAGGTTTCGAGCCAGATGTACCACCTGTAAGAAAAACAAAGGAAAAATGAGGGCAATATCAGCAACCTTTGGGGTATTTGGCTGTGCAATAGGGTTGCATTTCACACAGCAGCTTTCACAGAGATTCAGATCTAGAGTGTACTCAAAGTTAGTGTATTAGTAATTTAAACTGGCCTTGGACTACAACAAGTGACATTAAATGTTTTTCAGAGCTAGACAGAACAATTGGCCAGTCAAATTTAAACAGAGAGCAAAACCAACCTGAGATTTAGGAAGGTTTGAAAGGACACAATTGTGTCTGGGATAATATATAAGATCAGGAGGAAAGACTCCAGGAAACTGTTTAAAAAGGAAGTAGCTGTGGAGAAGATAGAAGTCAGAAGAACAGCAAAGTGATTGTTGTAAGTTTGAACAGAGATGATTTAAGATGACCTGAGGCAGGGGTGCCAAATCTTGGGAGGTAGGTTGCAGGAAAAACTATAAGAGCCGCAAGCATTTCCCCTTTGTTCAATGTTGCTTGAACCTAGAACACTTAGGCCTATCTGAAGTTTCTGTGAGGAATTTCAAACATTATTTAAAAACAGGAATAGGCCATTCAGGGTATTTCCTTCAGTGTCATATCTTACACAGAGAATATGACTTATATTGAGGAATTCCTGCACACTTCACCAGTGTTGAGAGAAAGGATATACAGCCATTCACCCACACACAAATCCTTCCTTTTGCCAGAGAAATGCAGCCATCTCAGGAGAAGGAAGGAAAAATACAGCTGTTTGGAAGCAGACAGAAATGTTATTTTCTGCAGTAATGGTCATCACCGAGAACACTGGAATTAGGAACTGGTGCTTCTTTAGGACATTTTACACAAACGTTATTCTGCAACTAGCTTTGGAAGAATCAATGTCAACTGATCTGAAATGAGGAGGAATGCCATAAGTAAGATGCAGAAGTAGTACCTCAAATGTAAGTTTATTTTTCTCTTTGTCTCCAAAAGGAAAGGGCTGATTTACAACTTCTTTCAAGTACTCTTCTACAAATTCCATAGTTAGTGCAAACTTCCTTTTCATTTCATTCCTTGAAGAGTCTGTGAAAGAATCGTATCTACAACACAAGGCACAGAAGGAAGGAAATTAAACACCTTTAATATCAGGATCACATGTTATAAAGAAAAAAACAAACCAATCACAATGCTATGATATTACTGTCAGTTCTCTAGTTCTCTGTAAGTAGAAGGGGTAGAGGTCAGTTGGTTCTTCATAGACACATAAAGATGCACAAGCCTTCTCTCCAGCAGTACCAGGAAGGGTTTGCAGCAAACAGAAATAACAGACAGGAAAATATCACAGTTCTGGCAGATAGCACTCTTAAATCTTGCTGTGGTAATTCAACAAGTCACTAAGTCTCAGCTGTCCTCTCTACTCATCATACTGCATTTGCTATTTCCACAAGACAGCAGATCAGGAAAGCAGCGTGGGACAGTCAGCTTCCTCCTTTGCATCACCAACTAGGACTGATTTTTCATATGTCAAAACAGTCCTTCATATCACTAACAGAAGCAATTCTGTCTGCTGCAGCACTATATTTCTTCCTGTTTGTCTCTTCAGCCAGATACTCCCTGTCTGGGTGTCTAGCTCAGTGGTACTGCTCTACCAAGTCAATTAAGCCAGAGAGGGTTTCCACTAAGTCAGTGGGAAACCTTCTCCCATACTTAAATGTAACACATGCTTAAGTACTTTGCTGGGAGGAGGCCAAAGCATCTGTGAACTGTTTCTGGGGCAATAACGATACCTAACTTTAAATTCTGGCTTTCCAACTGTGGCTTTCAGTTGAGCTTGAAGTATAAAACTGAATTCTGGCCTGACAAACCTGTAACGTTAGGCACAACTGGATTATCCCAAGTTCTGTTGGTCTGAGGAATGGCCATTCCATTTTCCCCTAGCTTACTCCCCATAAGAACACAGTGCAAAATCAAGTTGAAATATTGCGAAGTAATGCTACCCATGGAAGTTTCCAACAGTAACAATAATTAATAGCTCTGTGCTCTGTAACTGAATACCTTTTCACATACATACACATCAACATTAAATATTTAAAACCATTTCTTTCTGAGACAAAATCCCACAAATTGCTTTTGTACTTCAGCTTGAAACGTTTTCAACTCACTCATGAATCGTGATCTTAGTAGGAATTTCAGTCCACAATCTGGCATATCTTACAGGTACTACAGTTTCCTGAGGATCCCTGTCCACATGCATATGTAGCATCAGCCGACAAAATGAAGCCCGGAGATCATAAGGGAGGCTTTCATCAGACATACATCGTAGAATCAAGTCAACCGACAGCTGTGCAGAAATCTGATTGATGGCAAGATACTGGCGGTCCAGACACATTCTTGCAAAGAGGTTCAATTGGTACCTTAATAAAAAGTAATAATATATGGTATTCAAAGAAATTAGTTAGAAATGGAATGACATACAACAGATTCTCACTTTACAAGCCTGATGTCAGCCTTTCTGAAATAAGTCCTAAAAAAGTAACAAGAGTGACTTTGCTAAAAACGTGCCATTAAAAATTATAATGTTGGGCTCCAGCTCCCATGAAGACTGGGCTCCATTTGAAACTGAAAGGAAGCATTGTTCAATGGAAGGCTGAAGCATCTGGACTGTTTGATTTCAACTTGCTCCATGATCCCATTTTCCCCCTAATTCACAAGACACCCCTTCCTCACAGCATGCCTTGCTTCCAGGACAACAATAAAGCCCAATAAATAAAAGATATGAAGCTAAATTATAGAGACACAAAGAGCTGTCGTGAGCAAAGGAAACTGAAGATTTGTAGGGAATAGACATCAGAGAATGTGATTCCTACAGGAAAACCTTGAAGCAAATTTTTAATCCTGCTTTCTGGCACGACTTGACTTCCTTTTTTGATACTGGGAAATTAACTGGATAAGAACAGCATCAAGGGTACATATTCTTCCAACTGAATAAGCAGGTTTTCACCTGTAGTAGGTAAGAACTTCTAAATCAGCTTTTGTGCCCTCCTTCGCCTCCTGAGCCAGATGTCTGATGGCTTTGCCATGAGGCTCCTTGTTACTGTCAATCCAATAAAGCCATACTTCCTCTTCATCAATGTCATCTGAGATGACTGGGCATTCCAAGGGGTTGTCCATTTGTGTCGAAACCAGCCTGCAAACACAAACCATTCACAGTGGAGCCACTAGCAAACTGCCACAAATTCATAACAACAGCTATGTTCTGATTATGGATGCTCACTTGGTCTGAATGAGAATGTCAGCATTTCCTGGGCTCAGCATAAACTTGCAGATGAGTTCCTGAGTTACTGGTATTGCTGTGGTGTTAGATACACACAGGTCTGATAGATAATCCAAGAATCTGCACTCAAAAAAACACAGATGCAACAGAAGACAAAACTTAAAATACAACACAGAAACATTGCAAAGGAAGTCTCTAACATCCACCACTAATATGCTCATGGGAGCATATACGGCAAAATTCATCAACACACGATCTTTGCTGATTCATACTCTTGTAACTCACAACAGTAAAGATGAATAATAGCATTAAGAGCAAGCCTGAATGATTCTGAATGATCAAACAGGGAGAGAAAAGAAAAATATCCTAAGTTTGACAATCATCAGCAAACCAAAAGCCAAGGACTTGTGCCAGAACTTAAAAGCAGCCTGAGGCTGTCTTAAGTTTCACTGGCGACAGGCCTCTGCTGAAGGCTCTCTTCCTTGAAGAGAATAAGAAGCAAAATTACACATTCTCACCCATCTTCCCCATCAGGTAATATTTATCTCCCAAACCCAAGTAGCAAGGAAATGTGACTTGTCCTGGAGATAGCTATGTGCCCTCTCAGGAACTCCACTGCACTGGGAAAGTTCATACCTCCACAACTTAAATATACCTTTTAAACTTTAAAGCAGAAATAACAAATCTTTTCATGGAAAACAGTTTCCTACAAATTTGTCTCTCGAATTTAGGTCTTGTGATATTTAACAAGGCTCAGGCTGAGACTTTCCTCCCAGCTGGGACATTCATTAGGTATCTACTTCTGTCCCACTTTCATGGATTCCTCTGTGTCTATTAACAGTAGTCCATATTGCAGCCTTTGCCTCACTGGAATATAAAAAAGGCCTGTTCCCTCTATGTAGCTTCTTTTCATGACATTTGTAGACATTGAGTATCCCTGAGCCTGCCACTCCTCTAGCAAAGGAAGGTAAAACTGGGCAAGGGGCTCAAGAGCTAGTGGGGAAGCAGATATGAGCAGGCACACAGAGATCATATACTACACTTCCTTAGAAATCCAGATAAAAAAAGTTACTATCTACTATCAGTCATTCAAGGATCCAATAGTTTGAACCTTTGTAAGTGATCATCCTACCAGAGGGAATCAGAAAATCATTTCTGCATTAGCAGAGACTATACTCCCCTCTGAAGTCTGAGAACTGCAAGGGATGAGCACCAAAAGCATTTTTAAGGTACACTTAGGAACAATTTTATCCATCACTGAAATGAAGCTTTGTGACAACAGGTAATTAACAGCGCACAGCAACATTGCATCACAAACATAACATTAAGTAAATGGCACATAATTACATAGAATTCTGGGGGAGTTACCTAGTTGGAGTTAAAATGAAGGAAGGTTTTAAATTTTGGAGCTCAGGCATTTTAGAGCATACTGTCGCAATTCTGATTCACACAAGCAAGTGCTGCAAAAGTCTACAGGACTCTCCATGAAAATCAGCATCTTAAGATCAAGCCTTTACTGTTCAGATTGCATACTCTAGGCAAGGTACATTTTTCAAGCATTTATTGCTCTTGGACTTCAGCCTTAAAGGAGCGAATACACAGCAGTTGCACAATATAGTTATGTAAAAATACTGTGACATTCTCTACCACAAAAAGAAAGTGACAGAGATTGCCAGTAAACACTAGGTCCCACCAGCACTGAGAAGGAGCAGATTCTCATATAGTTTCCTCTTAGTACTGATCAAATCCAACACAGCTTAGCATGGGAGAGGTAAAACAGCCACAGACATATAGAGACTATTTGAAGCCCTGAAGCACCAGGACCTTGACCAATATCCCTAATGGCTAACAGAAGAACACAATTCACAATTATAGGACACATTATTTGGCCTTCAGTGCATTAATTTCTTAGATTTATTTACATCAGTAATTTTACAACTGAAAATCCAATGAAAAAAAAATAAATAAATTTCCTTTATTGTCTGACCTAAAGCTAATAAAAAAATTCCTAAATGAGTGAAAGTCAAGGCCAGAATTTTTCATTGGAAACAAGATCTGGCTATGTTTACTGGGATCTTCACTGCCCTAGGTCCCTTTCAGGCCTGATTTGGAATTACAACCTGCAGGAAAACTGGTATTAATAAAAGGTTAGAAAAAAGCACATCCATGTAATCGCACCAAGATTCTTACCAGGGGAACCAACACAAGTGGCAGTTTCTTAGAGGAGCTACAGAGTTGTAAGCAAGTTACATTTCCGTTTGTTTCTCTTTATCCCAATCTGAACTAACCCCAAATTTTCATAAATGCCCTGTAAAGTATGAACCCGCTTTTCAGTAAGCTCTAGTTTTGAAATGCAGATATGGTCAAATCCCAAGAATTGCGTTTAGTTCCGATATATTCTGGCATGACATGCATATATACATGTGGGTCTTTTGTCTGCCAGGTCAAAACAAATTAAGCTGGGAAAAAGAGACAACAAAACAATGAATAGTATGCAGATTCACAGCTACTGCAAACAGAAAAGCATATCAATATAGAAGAAGAATGTTAAGTGGACCACTTCAAACCTTGGCTCTCGATTTCTCCTGAGTAAATTAACAAATGTCTCTATTTCTTTTGCTGTGATGTGTTTCTCTAGCAGCTTTCTGTTGTTGTGCAACAAAGCTGTGATGGTGTCTTCTGCCAGAATATCATAGCCAATCTGGGACTGCATGACGCAGAAGTTCTTAGCAATATATTCCTGAAAAAATGAAAATTCCCATGATGACCTGGTAAGCAGTAATGTTTTTCTTTCAGAATCAGAGACATCCAGCTCAATTAGCAGCAATAACCCTCAAAACTTTCCTCTCTGAACTGGCATGAAAAGAAGAACATACAAACACCAAAAATACGTCCCCTGGCAACAGATTCAATGACGACTAACTCTCTTATTCTTTCATAAGCCAAATAAATGAATCCATAAAAATATATACAAAATTCAAGCAATGGCAAGCAATGTTTTAAAAGGAAAAAACAGAAGGTTTTATAACATTTAAGAAGTTTTCTTTGCTGAGTCTTCCTTTCTCACTTTCTTTCCCTCCAAAGACAGAAAAATTTATGTAAAGCATTAGAAAGAAGACAAAGAAACTATACATAGCAGTTCCATCTTTCATCTCTAGTCTCCTTAGCCCTATAAAGTTAGTGGAGTTTTTCTCTGCTGCAGAGTGCAAAGCACTTGACACCATGTTCTGAAATAGTTCTTGTTTACAGGGAGTCTCCAGAATTGGGAAATCAGACTACCTGACAGAAAAACCTCTCATTCACTGCCATCCCTCTACAAATACTTAGACAACAGAAACAGACTGTTTTACAGACTTCTCACTTTATAACCCAGAGTCCAAAAGCATAGTTTTAATAACAGAAAGCTCATAAATGAAACAGCGGACCCCAGTCTTGGTCTGAGCTTGTGAAAGTACAAGGTGAACCTATGATATTTATTGCTGATCGTTCAATTCATATACAAATGCCTACAAAACAAAAACACTGTTCCTTAACATGGGGCAGCATATTACAGTGATTTCTTACTACTAACCTCCACAAAATCCAGTCCTTTCACCATTACCACTTGTAAGTGCAGAGAGTGATGTCAAACCCATGATACATAATTGTAGGAATCAAGAGGAAAATTATCTTTAGTACCACTGACCTGGTTCTTCCTATAGTCCTGTTGGGAATGTCTGAGAACTCTGTAACATAATCTTAACATGTACTTGTACGGGGCATATCTCTGGTCACCTAGGTCTTCAAGCCTCAGCATCGATCCTTCACCTTTGTCCTTAAAAGGAGCTTTGAGGATGCCAAATATCTGTTTGAAATCAAAATCACTGAGAATGAAAATCAAACCCAGATTTTTGCTCAACTTACAGCAGTCAATGAAAGTGTGTTCTGACAGGATCAGCATAAGGGCCTTGTTGACCAAAGTCAGAGGTGAATCACTGCAGTTACCTCCTGTGACTGAATAGAAGTGCAGACACAATCTCAGAGTTACAGTTTTCTGTGTTTAACTTTACATTTCCTGCCAACTTGACTGATATTGCTTCCTCTTCACAAGTTTAAACACTGTTAAGTGCCTTAACTTTAGGCAAATATAGGATGAAAAGGGAGGACAACATTGGCTGCTGTCCCTTCTCATCCTTTTCTCATTTTTTTTTTAATCACTTAATTTCCATAGGCTGCTTAAAGAGAGAATTAATTTTAATTTACATGCAAGTTGACTCTCATACAAAAAAAGTCAGGGATCCATAAAGGCATTAGAATTTTTCCCATACGGTGAACTCCTGCAGGATTGGGACCATGGTGTAAGCTGCTTGCAAATTTTGCAAAGAATTTGCTATCAAATAAAGTCTTAAAAGTTACTGGAATCACATGAAACTGCCATCAAACATGTTGTGTCCCCCCATGCTTCTATATGATACACAGACCAAGAGGTGAGCCTTGACTAGTGTCACATCTACCCAGTCCAACCAGACATAAATCCAACAAAGCATAAGTTAGTTACCGAAAAAGAACATTTTCTCAAATCACTCTATCCTACAATCTATTTTTCAAAGCAAGTTATTAATACAGTAGGACATACCTGAGCCAATATATTTTGCTCCCTCATTAATTTTTGTCGTTCTCTGTTTGGCTTGCTAATGACCACATCCAAAACCTCCTGCCCGTTGTTAGGCACATCAGCAACAAAGAAAATGAGATCTTCCAGTAACTTGGTTACAAACCTAGAATGAATAGACAAATTGTTATTACAGACAATCATTCAACACTTGCTAAGATTTATTAAAAAGGAAAACCACTGTTTAGAGTAAGCTTTATCTAGCACAATGGAAATTCAATCACTGCAAAGTTAAGTTTGGCATGTATTTAAGGATTCCAGACCTTTATTCAACAGATGCTTAAATCAATCACAGGAATGTTTATCAAGGCATTGAACGACCAGAGGGGCAAAAGGGAGAAAAACACAGGATGCTGGATTGATGAAGAGTATTAAAAAATCAAAAATTTATACAAACTGGCCTCAAGGCCCTGGAACAGTAGAAGGACGCAGTTTCATAGCCTACCAAGGATTTGTATGCTTTATCACAGACATAGGTCTATGAAAAAAGATGGACTTCCTAGAGGAATAAAAACATTCTGCCACCAGGATGTTTTCCTCCTGACCTAAGAAACTCTTGAAAAATTACTACATAAAGTTTCACTCTTTGCTACACAAAAGAAGATTTGGCAGAAGCAAGTGCTAAAAAGGACAGAGGCAGCAGTAATTCCTTCTAACCTACCTTCAGAAAACCCAAAAAGAAAGAATAAAAATGCAAATGCAAAAAAAAAAGTGGACCTTGCCTCCTTGGTACTAACGTATGCTGCCAGGCATGCACAGAAAGAAGTACAGATGACCACAGATTTCAATGAAACTCCATTAAAAAGAGCTAACAATATTTTACAAACAAAACCCAGCATGTCTCTTACCCAGGAGAAGCATAATATGATTTTGGACAGCATCTAGTCTATAATTACTAAACTTGTAGGCATGATATGAAACCAGCTGGAAGATGCCCAGTAGATTTTCAGTCATCCCTGGGAGCCAAACACAGAGCTCCCATAAGCCACAAGAGGGCTGGGTTATTCTGCTAAACCCTCTGAGTGAGCTTTAGCTTTCAAAGTCTCAGCCCACTGGTGTAGAACAGCAAGGTTCCCCCCTACAGAAGAAGTAGTAAAGGTAGATGTAGGATGGAGTAACCAGGAATAAACTATTGGGACCCCTACTTTCCTAGGCAGGAAGGTGGTAAGACTTACAAAAGAGTTGTTTGGTTTTTCCCAAAGGAAACCACAGGAACAAACAAACTGGCACTATTCTGAAACCACTGTGAAATGTTTTATGAATGTATTATAACAACCTCTCAACATCAAGACTTTATAATACTGGGTTGCAGCAACACAGCAGTGCAAGGTTAATAGATGAATGGCACATCTTGATTATGTCATATCCCTCTCTGGTTCAACTCAATCATGACATGGCCCATCAGCTTTTCAAGGCTGAGTACCAACACCCTAGCCATTACAGATTTGCCTGTTACTATAAATCCTCCACCTAATATTAAACCATCTGGTCTAACTGCTACTGACAACTGACAGCAAAAATTCAGTTTTATCACCAAAACCTAACATTTTCAGCAAAACTGTGTATGATGCATGGTGGAATAGAAGTTACAAATTAACACTGCCAGGGATGCTGTCTAACATTCAGTTTAACCACAGACAGCTGAAAACAAGTAGGGAACTAAATCACTGGCAGTGGGATATATTTGGCTACAGTGTGCAACAAAATCCCTTAATTCAGGGGCGGGTGTGAAGAACAGACATTCTAATAGCAACTACAGCTGAAACACGGATGAATACAAAGGTAAACACCAAAATGATGCAAAATAGGAAAAGAAAACAGAAAAAAAAAAAACAAGTAAGAAAGGAAAGGGACTAATTGAGGTAGCTTCTCGATTGCTCTGAGACTTTCTTCTACTTTTCTTGCAGCATGAATGTGCAATACAGTGAACTCCTCACAAATGAAGAGTCCTACCATGCTGCCCACCATATATTTGGCTTTCTTGAACATGAGAATCAAATGCAGTGGACCCCTATATTACAGCTCAGAAGTGGTTTACCAAAGGAAATTAAGACAAACACCTTCGCGTTTGCCCAGGGAGCTGGGGCCATTTTGTGTGGCCAGCAAGCTGGGGAAGTGCTGTTTACCTCCCTTTTACAGATGAAATACACCAACTAGCCCGAGATACAGCAAGGATGCTCTGGCAGAGATGGAATCTAACCCCAGACCAGCACCCATAGCACTTAAATGTCCTCTCCGAATTTCACAGATGTTACCAAATTATCAATTACTGTGATGTCATGATGTCATGAGTAACCAAATACCAATTTAGGGGGGAAAAAAATAAAACTCACTAACCTCCTTTCATTCTGGGTTATTGTTCCATTCTCCAGCTTTTTAACAGTTGATGCTAGAACCTTGTTTGCATCATTGGCAAAGTCCAAGTCTCTGACCTCAGACAGAGGAACTGATACAATGGCAAAAGCTTCCTTGTCCTCTTTTGTTTGGCATGTCCCAATCTGAAATAGTTTTCAATTTAATGTAAGCAAACAATCCTCTTATCTTTATCCTAATTATTATGCATATTTTATATGTTAGAAGTGAGATCACCAGAAGAGAACTTCAGGAATGAGTTTGGGATTTCAACCCCAAGACATATGTGCTTACCTTTAACATCACAGGCCTCTCTTCATCAGTGTCTATTGGAATGCTGGTACTAGTGACCCAAGTGTTAGTGCATAAATGCCTCAGTCGGACATAGGAGTTCCTAAAGAAGAACAAAGCAAACAAGTGGGCAAGGTGGGATGCAATACAACACACGATCATGACATAAGAGTTGAGGGCATGAGTCACACCAGTCACTCGTAATAAAAGGATAAGGAAAATACGAAAGATACTGCAGCACTCCTTTCCCTTTTTTCCTCCTTTCTCACCTAGAACAGAGCTGCAACAAGAACCAAACAGCAACTTAGGATTATGCAGAATGCTAGTTGTAAGTATTTATGTAAGTCTATGAATAAAATATTCTTTAAAGAAAAAATTCTTTTAATTTAAAAATAAAGGTGTTATAAAATCTCATCTGAATAGAAATGCATTTCACAAATAAAACCAATTCTTTCCTTATTATTTTTTTCTGCAGAGCAATGAGCCCCTTCAAGCTGTCACAGCACAAAAGCCAGAAAGAAACTCAGTCCATGGTTTCACAAGTTCACCAATATGATCTGCAAACCCCTGTTCAAGGGAGCAGGCATTTACAGTACCAGTTCTCAACTGAAAATCAAGTGAACAAAGAGTAGACATGAGATTCTTCTAAATTCTTTCCATATGATAATCTATGGTATTATCAAAAAGCAGAGCTGAGAAATCAATTACAACTGAATTCTACTTTGTATATATATATTCACTGTGTTCTTCATGCACGCTCTTCCTTTCAGGCTGATAGGCTTTGAGTATTCAAGTGAGCAAATTATCTGGCAAAATTTAGCATAGCAAATACACTTCAAGGCTGCACACATCAGTATTTGCGGGTAACCCACTTTAAAATCCACCATTGTAACAGCTAGCCCCAAGTGTCTGCATGCCTATTCAGTGACAGCCTACGTCAAGTGACTTATGTAGCCAATCTCAGCAACACACCACAGTTGAAATTTCAAGTATTGACAATTAAAACCCAGAAGCCACTTGCTGAATTCATTTTAATAGCAAATGTGTTCAGTGGCATCATGATCTGTCAGGGAAAGAGAAGCCCAGTTTACCATATGTGTTATTTTGCTGGGAACAATTCAGTTAGATCTATTAGCAGTATAGTTTGCCAAGCAGTGCACAGGGCTCAGTTCTGTCCTCATATGCGCAATATTGTGCCCCTAATTTTTCTCTTCACAGATCTTTTTAGGTGTGTCTCCTGTTTTATCCTTATAATTATTCTGCCTAGCAGCATCAAGTTTTATACATCCCTTGTTTATCTATGAAGACGCCTCAAATTTTAACTGAAGGATAATACTTGGTCCTCTTTTTCTGCTTTACTCACCTGCATAATACTAGGAAGGAGCCCTGTCAATGCAGCACTATTTGCCTTCTCTACATCCCACCCCCCCTTTTTTTTTTTACCTTGGAACCAGGCAATCAGCTCTCTGAAGAGTGGTGGCATCCAGTTCAAAGAGAGATGCGATGTCATTTCCATGTGGCACAGAGACCAAAGTATACATAATCTTCTCCCCTGCTTGACGCTTCTTCTTTGAAGCAGGAAGGTCGCCGTCTCTCTGCTGATTAGGCACAAGGGTTATTTGCTTGCATGCGGGCTCATTATAAATTCACCACTTACCTTGCAGACAAGTAATACGTCTGAATTGTACTTCTTTTTTTTTTTTTTTTTTTTTTAATTTTTTTGCATTCTAGTAAGAATGTACCATGACTGGCTTTGGAGTGTGTAACACAAAGGATGCACTTTGCCCCAGGCACATGGGGTCTCAGACAGTCATTATAACAACAGCAGGTCACAAGCTACAGGGAGACTGCAAGACAGTATACATTACTACTTGACACTTCCAACTTCAAAAAGCCTGTTCACTCCCAACAGATATAACTACATGGTGCTCATTCGGAAAGGGCCAAAGTTAAAAGAAGCAAATAATAAAAACTTGATTTTTTTAAAGGGGGGAGGGGATTAAAAAAGTAAGCAATTTGCCAAAATCCACTGTTGCTTTGTTAGAGTTTGCTCATTTTTATCTCTCACATGGCCAGATCATCGCAGCACACTTTCCAAACAGCAAAAGCCAGAGTATCTACTCCACTAAGATCAACTTGCTATTGGAATGGGGCACAACACAAAGCAGCAGCTGAGAAACTTTCCACAGGCTGATAATGTGTTCAACTAAACATAGGTTTGAGTTTGTTCACTGCAACTAGAGAAACTTGTTCCCTTAGAAGGAGCCTAACTTTCAAGTGACAGATTTACAAAGTCATGTTGTGCTGCCACAACAATGGTGCGTTGGCATGCAAATCTAAGGTGATTGCTGAAAGCCCATAAGAATTTTGTGACCCAGCATCACTAAGCAGTCATCTTCATCTTTAGTTATCTACATACTGTTGTCTTTACAGACTCCAAATGCTACCATCCCTAAGCACCTATCTTTGCTTGAAGGAGTAATTCAGTCTCTACCCATAAGCACAGCAACCAACAGAATTACTGGCATAAGTAAAAGCTGCTCCTCTGGGGTGCTGAGTTACACATATTACAAAAGACTAATAACTAATTAAGAGACTGGCAGCCCAGGGCCCTTCATGTACACAAAACATATCACTGAGGGAGAGGAAAAGAGGAATGACAAAAGCCAAAGAGAAAAATTAAACTCTGGAAACCTGAAATACTATTATAATGATTTATAACACACCACTAGGGAAGAGATGTACAAAGCAACATAAAGAGGCTAGACTGTACTCAGTTTGCATTAGTACCTTGATTAAAACCAACCCACAAGGGATAATCAAGGGCAGAGCTTTGATTATTCATGTTGCCAATTGAGATTAAGCAACCAAATCAAGGATAAGTGAAACTATGTAAAAAATAGCTAGTTATCATCTAATTTCAAGGCACTTTTTTAGTCCTTCCATAACATCCACTTTTTCATTAGCAAGCCTATAAAATGCCAGCTTTCCATTCCATTACTTCTATCAAGGACAGAAGCAGTAGAAAAAAAAACAGGAAGAAATCATCTCAGAAGCTTTTCTTAGGCTTATCTAGTCTAGAGAACTGTCACTAGTTTTTGAGAGGAAGGCTTGCTGAGACAAAGGGCAACCACCTCCTGTGTTTCACAAGAGTAAACTCATCTGGTAGTCTCCACATACCACAACTAGACAAAATCACACAGAAAGCTAAACCTGTATGTGAGGTCTGAGAAAATAGCAATTTTTTATGATTTCTTTATGTATTTTGTTTTACATATTCAGGAAGAGATACAAATTGGGCAGGCAAACTATAAGAGAATCCTCTTAACAGCTTAACAGGCATGAGTCATACTAACATCAAATGAAAATCTATTTCCTAAATTTAAATTGGAAAAGCAGTTTAAAATTCAACAGGTCTGTAAAGAAGTGAATAGCACAGATAGTTTCTTACAGCATTCAGACTTGCTGATACTTCCCATAATTTACATTCAAATCTAGTTAGGGTTTCCCAGAAATTACCCACTCTACTATAATTTCCAAACTGTACAGACCGGTATAAGAAAAAGGCAGGACACTTCACCATTTTATGCATTTTTTCCATGGAGGTTTGGGAAAAGTACAGACCAAAATATAAACCCATTAATATAAAACCATATTCTGCTCTGTCATACTCACTCATGACATAATGTCTGACCACCCCCCAACAAGTTATTATGCACATGTTTCTATGACAGAAAGTAAAGTCAAAGTCAAGTCTCCAGTGCTTTAGTAGCTCATGCTAACCATTAGCTTTGTGGAGAAGTTCATCCTGCAATTTCAACTACTCACTAGTCTACCAACTACTGCATCCATGCAGTTGAGCAATGCAGTTGGTTCATCAGGTCTAAACACTGCCAACCAGGCTTAGCTGTTAAACCAGACCTGGCATAGGAATAAGAGCTGGGATTTAGTCTAAAGAGAAAGACCCCTTCAACAGAGGATGAGACAGTGTCTGCAACACTGCTAACCGCAATGCAAAGCTTAGCTGTGCAAAATCAGACCTTCACAAAAGCAGTACAATACTTCCAGACTAGATTCCAGCACAAACCTCAGAACTCTCCTCATAATGTTTTTTCAGGATCTCAGACACACTTTACAAACCAACCTGCATTATTGGTGTTATGCACTAGTCTTGGAAAAAAACATGCAATAAGAAGTGGCCATCAACTTGACAATTTTGAAAATAAATTACATACATGGAGTACATGAAAGAAAGCAATACTGTCATTAGATATGAACATACATGGAATTATACTTATGTCTGAATTATGTCTGAGTGCCTATACCTCTGTGTGTGAGAGAGAAGAATGTACAAACACTTGCACATGGAAAGTTTCTTGTGATTAATTTAGTAAGCAGTCATAAGAAACTGCACTTAACCCAGCCATTATTGAATCAGCAGATGAGCCTATAATGAGGATGTGGAAAGAAGTGAAAGTATTAGAATATTTCAAGTTAATTAGACAATATGATCAGCAGATGAGAAGCACTGTATTCCTAACAGGATGAGAACAAGATGACATCTGCCCCGGGAAGAAACTGGCCTATGAACAGATGCAGCTAGCAAAACCAGACTAAATCAAGAGAAGGGAGATAAAGAACTGTAAAGGGACTCAAATGTAGAGAAAATAAAATTCAACTTAAAGCAGTATGAAAAAGAAGCAAATTAACAGTTTCAGGGATACTGGCAATGTGGCCAAGTGGCAGCCAAGGAAAGCACTCCCAAGACTTCTTCAGAAAGGAAAAGCAAGTGAATTACATGCTATGAGTAGAGAAGATGTGCAAAAATTGTGGGTAAAACAACATGAGAAAATAGTAAAGCCAGTAAGGAAAAAAAAATGGTTTTGATCATCCCAAACTACTGGCAAACTAGTGACAGATTGTTGCAAGTCAAATCAGATAAATAGCCAAAGTGAGGAAGCTAGAATCACCTCTGTCATGCACATGTTAAATCGCTCACAAGGAAGAAGAAAATGAACATTCAGATCCCCTTCTACCTGGCAGGAGTTGGACCTACACCTTCCCAATGACCTGGTCCACATACCAGGTGATACAAAGAGTATCTGCCTAGAAACCTAAGTGCCCACCAAACAAGAAAGCTGTTGGCCTCCCAGTGACCAACCGCATTCTGCAGCAGTAAAGCAAAGTACTCTACTCACATGTAGAACAGAACTTCACCAAGAAAGGGAACTGAACATACTCCTACCAGCAGTCAGGGCACTCTTCCAGGGGGTACTCATCTAGGAAAGCAAAGACTGAGAATTCAAAAAAGGAGTCCTAGTTAGTGACAATAACCAACCACTTTGGTGAGGAGTGAAAATCCTGATGCAAGCTCGCAATAAAGCCTGTAACTTTGGACTACCATGCTGGTACGCAGTGCATCATACTGATTTCAAAGGTTTAAAAAAACCAACAGACACATAATACAGTGTTTGCAATTTGAAGGACAAATGCAACTGGAGACAAATCCCATATTGTAATCAGAAACAAAATAATCAGGTACAATCTGACTTGTCTCTCATGAAACTTGTAGCCCAGCAGATAACCCCTCTTCACAGCTCTTGATATAATTTGCTAGTAACTGTGACCTATCCCAGCTCCCCATTATTCAACTCAACTGGGTATCATACCTAAATTCTGGGAGATTTATGTGGAGTTGTGCTTGGAAGGAGCCTTCATTTCAACTGCAAAAAGCAATATAAAAACATGACAGACCTGAAATACCTTTTATTTTAGAAACCAAATCTATAATTCCAATTGGTAAAGACATCTTTTGTGGCATAGAGATAGATAAGGATAATGCCCTGCTCCTGAATGAATACATTAAGCTGCACTACAGATTTCAGCAGAAATTAAATTTAATAGCAGCCAGAATTCTGAAAATGCCTGTTAAATCCAGCACAATGCGGCATTTAGGAGGCTCTTACAAAACCAGCATTTTCACAGAGCTGTAACGCAAGCAGAACTCCATAGGTTAGACTGATTTAAAAAAAATTCTATATGAAAAGAAAATCAAGTAAATTAATGGCCAGCCTTTGCTCCTGCATGTTAGGAAGCCCTGGCAGACAGCACAGCAGTTAGCCTCCTATAACACCTTCAATGTTGACTCATTTGTGAGTCATCGCATTTTTAGCGGAGACATCACGTTGCAATTCTGTTGTTAGGAGCCAGAGACATTCTGTAAGAAACAATGTATGCGTTTTCAGAGCTGATTCAGACCTGTGTGCAGCAGCAGAATAATAATAATGTGCCGGCATCTGTGTCTCCCCTTCTCCCCCAGTCTCTCAAGTGGTCTGACTGCTGGCTTTGTATAAGTAGAGACACTGCCATTTTAAACCTCATTAGTTTTCTTTATGCCTATCCTCTCTCCTTATTTTTAATGTTTATCAAATTGTTTATTTCCAGGTTAATTCCTAAGCAAACCTCTAAGGAAACCAAATAAATTCCCCAAGCCCATTCTACTAGTTTAAACTGCATTACCTGAGTTCCACATTATAAAATTTTAACTAAAAAAACTTAGTTGCTGCAAGGTAAAATAAATGTTTAAAACTTATTTTATAATGTTTATCAGGGGAAAAAATAATCACCTGGATTGGAAGCAAGAAGGAGAACTCTTGAGTTGCAGAGCTGGTTGGAATTCATAAATATAGATAAATAGAAGTCAAAGGAGATATATCAAATTGCATCTAGAAGATATCCAACTTCTTTACAAGAAAAGTAAATGTATACCAGTCTCAAACCTAAGAAAAATCTCAATAAAAGCCAGTTTGGAACTGGCTAGGATTAGTGCACTCTCATGAAAATGCAGACAAATGTTAAGGTACCTATCCAAAGACAGCCTTTAATACAAAGGCACTAACAAATGCCAGGTTCCCAGCTGTTCTTGACATTTCCCCAATGTTTATAGCATTCTTCTGGATGCTGTACATTTCTGTGATTAGAAATAATAGACTACTTTGCAGCATAAAATATACCAATCTCAAATTTAATGGAAGCTGTAACACAGAGCACTGTGTTTTGATGTATGACACACTACAATCTCCTAGACTTCAAGAGACGAATAAGCCTTTTTTTGATAAGGCCTTTAAATCACAGAAATGTCTCCCCATTAAAAAAAAAAAATCTTCTAGAGTTTATATGTGAGGAAAATATGTATAAAGAATATTAATCAACTTATTGTAAGGCCAAATTTTACCAGAAATGAAAGCAATGTTTCACAAGACAATTTGGCTGGATTCTTACGAAGGCAGCCCATAAATGAGCAGCAAATTGCAGTCCAAACAATGCTTTAATGCCTGAGATGAAAAGTCCTAATGACTTCCAGTAATATTTATATTCTCTGGAGCCAAAAGCCTTTCAGACTTTTGTGTCATTTAAGGCAAGGTAGAAAAGATGCACCTAGGCAGAACCTAGGTGTCTATGCCCACTACTGCACCACAGAAAAACCTCCATTGCTGCTTCCTATCACTCAGTTGCCTAAGGAACTGTGATGAAGACTCGTAAACCAGGCAGCAAACACACACAAGGAGCCCTATCACACATTTAGGAGTTAAGGGTTGGCATGAAACACACAGATGGATCTGCCACCTTTAAAACCCAGACAACATATAAGGAGCTGGTACTCTTTTACCCAAAAGACTAGCAGGGAAAAGCAAAGCACAGTCTGCAGGCTCAGTTTCTTCCTTCAGTTGGAAGGATTCAAGTATGCATCTCCCATTGTCCTGCTACTCAGACTTCAGCTTTTGTTGAGATAGGTCTACTTCCACCTCCCCTCTAGAGCAAATTTACTTTGCAGACAGTATTTCAAAACTAATTGTTTCAAATGTGAAAAAGAAGATGCCTTTGCAGTTAATCAGGTGGTCACCTATGAAAAGGAACACTAGGTGAAAACCATGGAGCAAAGAAAGCAGGTTGTTCAAGGCCAGAATAAAGGCTTAAAATAGCCATTGCTGACTAATGTTATTTCCAACAAGACTATAAAGTGGTGAAGAATACAAAAGGATTTCTACGATGCTCAAAGTGCCTGCAGGCTTAGATTTACACAGAGGTGTTACCAAACATTAGAAGTTCTTTCACAAAACATTTTTCAGAAGAAAATCCTTACTGGGTAAGCTACAATTTTCAGGGCCATCAGTTCTGATCATCAATAAGTTTTGATAAATTTTTTATTGGAAGTATTTGCCTAATCTGATATATCTCGTCTGGGTTTTTAGTTGAAACCAATACCCAGGTGGATTAAGCCAAACTGTTCGAGAAGTCACCTTTAACATTCATGTTCAGACTACTTTTGTGCTTTTTTTCATTATCCAGTCCAGGGAATATTTAACTATTTTGATGAACTGGAATTGCTATAAACAGAAACCCTGTACTACATCTAAATAGTACTGTGTTTGACAATAAGATTGGAACCTTAGTGACAAGGGCCTAACATCTACCATATAGATGTGTTTATAGGTCTTACTTCCGACTAGTTGTAGTCTGGTTTTCTGGACTGAGCACCCATGAAACGTTACAACACAGTAGACACATTTCAGGTGTGCGATTCTTTTCATGTTCATCCGACAGAATACAAGTTTAGACGCTTTGAGATTGCTCTGCAAATTGTAGTGTCTTAAGTAGGAAATAATCTGGAGGTTTGATTCAGAAGTACAATCATGATGTGACTGACAATATTACTTCAGATCCATGCCTACAAGACAAGCTCTAATGCTCACAAAGCAAGAGCATGAACTCAAGCACTTCCAGGCAAGCATCCTACTCACTAAGGTATTCTAGAACTTCCTTTGATTTTCATTCAAAAACTCCAAAGGCTTCAAGTGTCATTCCAATACAGAAGAGAAACAACTGGTGGAACTTCATGAGAAATAATTCTCATTTCTCTAGACAGCCTAGCTGTTATTGCTATATTACCATTAATACCAAGTACTCAGGAAGATGGAAAACCGATGTTGCCAACTCCTACAAAAGTCTCCATTTTTATTAAAATTGTAGTCCTGAAGGCATGTGATTATGTAAGAAGCTTGAGTTTCATTTCATGAAAAATAAGAAATTCTTCCCCATGCAGAGGAAGACTTGAAAATGTGTCCTCTTAAAGAACAACAGCCAGAAGGCAAGCAGAAAGAAATTAAACTGAATTTTTTCAAAGAAGATCTCAGCATTTTCAAGGCGATCTCATGAATTTGATGGAGGAATTATTCTTTTTTGGACTCCTTGTTGTCTCAGTAACAATAAAGTTTCCCCAGGGCTTTGACTCCACTTCCTTCACACCTTATAAACTACAACGTATCTGGCCTTGCCTTGTTAGTTTGAATTAGCTAGCATACTCTTGATGCAGCACAAGGCAAAAGCTGCTGCTTTCTAGCAAAGGGCATAAGGCCTTTGTCCAACCCATCCACACTGCAGCAAGGACTTGGATCCTTGTGAAGATGTCATGCTTGAGTTGCCTGAAGGGTGGCAGGGCTCAGACTAAGCCTGTGCCTGAATATCTGCTCACATGTAATTCAATTCAGGCAACAAATGAAAGTCCCAGCATATTCTTAGATTCAGAGCCATACTTGACTGACAAACATGGCCCAGGAGGGCTTGTCTCCACAGGTAGAACCTCTGAACTGGTACTGGCACATAAGTAACCAAACTTGCTAGTGCCTGGTTTTCCTTGCCAAAAAGGGTGGTGGGTTTTGCCATGAATACACATGATTCAAGAAGAGCTAATATATTTCATATCTGCAGTCACCAAGCAGATCAGCTTCCAACTAATGACAATTTGATGCAGAATTTGAGTAAGTTTCCCACCATTTGCCTTACACAAGGGTAAACATTCTGTAACATCATTTCTGAGTTGCAAGCTAGCTTACACGGGGCATGGAAAACAATCTCAGCAGCTGTAACATGTAATTAAAAATAAAGCTATGAAGGATTTTTATATGTTTGGCTGTATTGGGTTAACGATACAGTATTTCCCAGATCGTATGTAACATATAAATTCCACTTACCAAAGCTTTTCCTTCATTTTTACCATCTGGATAGTGTGGGTTAAGCTGGAAAAGAAAACAAATCAAATACTGTCTTGATAGCTTTCGGACATTTCAGAATTGCGGGACAGGATTTGGTTCAGTTCTGTATTATGTATCGACCCTACAGAAGGATAGTGGAATATTTAGAAGCAGTATGAGAACAAGAATATAAGAATTATACTCTTATTATCATTTATGTGATATGGTTTAGTGTGAGGTGTTCCTGCCCATGACAAGGGCATTGGAACTAGATGATCTTAGTGTCCAACCTGAACTATTCTATGATTCTAATTACAAAGTCAATTTCTGACTGACTTAACTGGCTCTGTCCTCACTTTAAAAAAGTGCATCTTGGAATCAAGGTTGCTAATTCAAGAGAAGAATCTCAAATAACCAAAACTAAAAAGGATGAAGAAAGCACAGATAGTTACTAATCTAAACACAGCAAGTTACAGTCACCCATACATACACAAGCAACCACTTCCAGCATTGACCTTAAGCAGATACACTGAGATAAAGCTAACATGCTTCATGTCTACTGAGATTTTACAGGAAGACAGTGAACTTGGAATAAACACATCTTTGAAACAGGAATGGCAGTGCCACTATAGACAAGTGTCTAGGCAGTGCCTTATGAGTGTTTAATCATTATCAATGGGGATAATATTTTCCATGTCATACCAGGATTATAAAGCATTAATTAATAACTAGAATGAGAAACTTGGATGAAAGACACTACATAATAATAAGTGTAAAGTATTACTATTTAACAGTGGTTAATATGATTTTACTTATGACAAGGGAAATATGTAGACTAGAAGATGAGGGCTTATGTAGGCAGATACATACTCAAATAAACAAACACACATACACCCACACACTGGCTGCATATGAAACCTTTCAAGATTTGACTTACATAATGAAACAAGTTTGCCTCAATATTTACCACATTCCCTGACACAGGATATGCCATTAAAGCACTGGAAATGTTGAAGTGAAATTATTAGTTATATAATTTTATTTAGTTCTTAAGCAAAGACAGCACGTGTACATTTTATAATAAGTACAGTCATTTCCTTGGCCTGAATTTGGCCAGTGTGGGAGAGCCAGAAGTGAACTGCAAGATGAACAAAGCCCAGTAAAACTTCTTAATATCACATGACCATACATCTGACATTACACAGACAACTACTGTGAAGAGTTTTTATTTAGTCTATAAGGTTTTCATTAATACTGTAGCATTTCTATCCCTTTACCCCAAAAAAGCCAGTTCTTCCCTGCTTCATGAGCTTGAAGAAAGGAGGAAAACTTTTAGATATTCCTAAAATTGCTGAAAATGCCTTCCCGCCTGTGTCATGACTTGATGTGCTAATATGGAAATGACCAAAGGTTTATTCTCCTTTCTTAATTTCAGTATTTGCTTTAGCCACTGTGTTACTATCAAATCTAATTCAGAGAGCCTGCTTGCATCCCTGCATTTGTACCTATCCTGAATCTTGCATTTTGCTCCTCCATGACATTCTTACACAGCTCCTAGCTCCAAGTGCCAGCAACAGGAATGGGAGACGAACACTGAACAACAGACAGCTAGAAATTATACGTACATATATGCATACAGATATGGTAAGTGTTTTCATATAGTTTTGGTTTCTCACACTTCTTTCAGCATTTCACTTGTTACACCTTAAAACAATTCTACTTGCGCATTCTAAACAGCCAAACTGAGGTCTCTACCTTTGGTCCTCCATCAAGAACCAGCAAAAATTATCAGGCATAGCTCCTTAGTCACAGCCACACAGAGCAGCCTTTCAGTATACGTGCATAGAAGGTACAGAAAGGTTAAAGCCTATGCTACCTTCAGATTCTGCTGGTTGTAAGCACATGAGGAAAAAGCCTGATTATCTCAGGTTTGTCACTAGACTAAGCATAGAGAACCATGCACTGAGGACAAGATCTTCAAATGGACTAAAGCTATAGTGTTCCACGGAAGGGCCTGAGTGAATACAGTTGTCCACCTAGTATGAATTGAGCCTTGAATTCTGCTATTTTTCAGCTGTTTGTTTTCAACATAATGATGCTTAAAAAAAAAAAGAAAGTAATACAGCAACCACAGGAAAAAGCAGGAAAACCTCTCTCCCACACCATTTCTTGCCTACTTTAAAAATGACTGAACAGATTGCCCTCAAATTTCCAAAACAGTTCACTTGTGGACCGAGGCTGAGTGAGACAGAAGGCTCAAATGAAAAATGAAGTACATCCTTACAGATGTTTTTTTCTTGCCTTACTGCAGCAGAAATAATAAAACTAAAAAGATGTTGTTTAAATAAAGTTTTGCGATGCTGACATTAAACCAGAAACATGATGGAATGCAGCTTTAGGGCTGTTGTTCATGGCCCCATTTTCAGCTGTGCTGAGCAGCTGCCACTTTCAACTAAGGTTGTTGGTACTGAGCATCTCTGAAAATCAGACTATTAGCTATCATCCCGTACTAAATCTCCAGGTAGAGGGGCATAAATCACATCGTGTTGTATGTCATATTACCCCTGTTCCAAGTCCTTTTCAACATCTAAGTACAGCAGGATGAGCTAAGAACACAGTGACCATCTTAACACTCAGAAACCTATTGCTTTTTCCAATTTTTGTAAGATTACCTCCATGTTCTTCAATAAGCCTCCAAAACAAAAAAAAAGCTTGAAAATAAAAATGTAAATATCTTTTTTTCCTTGTTGCTAATGAAATCAAGTAAAATCCTTTGGCAGGTGTTTAGAAAGCAAGAATTCTACACTAAAGTGGGACCCACTAAAGCTCAACAGTCTAAGTTTTTTTGTGTCATTGGCTGTGTTGAAGTTGCAATGAGGATGCTACTACTAAAGTGTAGCTTAAATACAGTGCTGAATATTACAGCAGAATGCCACTGGAAGGTGCATGCAGTTAATACATAGTAAGAACATTATGCGTTGTAAACTGCAGAGCTCAAGCAAGCATGATTACACAAATCATAATTGTAATAGCTTCATTATGTTGTGCTTTTAGAGTATGTCTCTAAACAGCTTCTTTTCCAATGCAGAATAAACCAGAAATCCTAATCCTCTGCTTCTTGATTTTTTTTTTCAACAAACTCAGATACAGCCATTTTTACCTTTCTGGGGGTGGGAAGGAAAAAGGTATCACAAAACGATGGTTCAGCTTCCTCATGGCTGAAAACTAAGCAATATCAAAGACACTGAAATAATTTCATGTTATAGCAAGCTCATGAGACTTACCATAATATCCCAACACTCACCCATTATGTAATGCCATACAACCTAACCACCTGAGCAAACGGGAAATGGTGTATGGTCATAAGAAAGGTGCAGTCAACATCTAGTAACACAGACCTCACTAGTAGACAACAACTAGGGAGGGACAAATAAGAACTCACACCAGTGAAGTGTGAACTAGCCACCTGATAGCAGTTGTGCTCATCTTTCATCACGTGGTGGGACAGCTGATAGGTGAGGATTTTGCAGTGGGGCAAGGCTAAGGTAATCAGCTCTCACAGCTCCAATGACAATGATTTATGATACCACAGACACTTCTGGTTCATATGAACCCAGACCCAACTCTACATAACCTCCAACATAAAATCTCCTAAACTCCAGAAAATGGGGTTACCGCATCAACTTTTCTTTCACATCGTAGCACCATGGAAGAAGACATTATAGTTTTACACACATCAGCTAACAGTGCACACTGACTTAAGCTACTGCATGAGCTTTTGTTTATGCTAAGGCCCTATCATCAGATAAGTATCACTGTACCTGGAAGTGCAACTTGCACAATATAGTTCACAGGAAGTATCTTGAACCTCAACTTGTCTTAGAATCTGAATAGGACATCTGTATTGATTAAAGTTACTCAAAGTTACAAAGTTTTCAAGACTTCATAGTGGACAATCTCCTGAGGTTCTACTGTTGAGCGGGACAACTTCTCATTATTACATTATTCATAGAATCATAGAACAGTTAGGGTTGGAAAAGACCTTTAAGGTCATCTAGTTCCAAAACCCCTGCCACAGACAGGGATACCTCGCACTAAAACTATGTCACCCAAGACTTCACCCATCCTGGCCTTGAATACCACCAATGATGGAGTATTCACAACTTCCCTGGGCAATCCATTCCAGTGCCTCACCACCTTTACAGTAAAGAAATTCCTCCTTATATCTAATCTTAAATTTCCCCTGTTGAAGTTTGAACCCGTTACTGCTTGTCCTATCACTACTGTTCCTAATGAAGAGTCCCTCCCACAGCATCCCTGTAGACCCTTTTCAGATACTGGAAGGCTGCTCTCAGGTGTCCCCATGCAGCCTTCTCTTCTCCAGGCTGAACAGCCCCAACTTTCTCAGCCTGTCTTCATATGTGAGATGCTCCTGGCTTTAATTTTATTTTTGCATCTTCACATAATAAGATATGCTTTACAGTACAACAGCTGAGGACAAACAGTTTGGAATTACTAAATATGAGCCAGCAGTGTGCACTCACAGCCCTGAAAGCTAACTGTGTCCTGGGCTGCATCAAAAGGAGTGTGACCAGCAGCTAAAGGGAGATGATTTTCCCCTCCTACTCCACTTTTGTGGAACTCCACCTGGAGTAGTGCATCCAGCTCTGGGGACCCCAGCATAAGAAGGACATGGATCTGCTTTAGTGAGTCCAGAGGAGGGCCATGAAGATGATGAGAGGGCTGGATCACCTCTCCTATGGAGACCAGCTGAGACAGTTGGGGTGGCTCAGCCTGGAGAAGAGAAAGCTCTAGGGAGACCTTATAGCAGCAACCTGCAGGGGGCCCACAAGAAATCTGAAGAACTTTTTATATGAGCATGTAGTGGCAGGACAACAGCAAATGGTTTTAAACTGAAAGAGAGGAGATTAGGTGGAATACGATGCCAGAAAAGTTGTGGATGCCTCCTCCCTGGCAGCGCTGAAAGCCAGGAAGGCACTGGGAGAGCTGAATCTTTTTGTCTGTTTCAGCCTCACCATGTAGCACAAGCAGTGTCAGGTGGACAGGGGCAGACATGCCTGCATGGGGGAACTATCTGCTAGTCAAAAACAGGAATGAGAATCAGCTCTGACATCTTCCTGTTCCATTCATCCTTGTCATAAGAAGAAAGGATAGGTCATTTTGATGGCATTTTATATATATATGTGCATACATATATATACTATAGATCATTTTGATGGCTCCTATATAAGCAACAGCAGGCCAGTGCTTTGGTATGCCTAAATCAGTACTGATTTAAAGGCCTCATAGCGCCAGCATAAGCTGGAGCTGCTGCAACATGTAGCTCTAAGTTAGTTCAGCCAGGAGGGGGTGGTGACTGGGAAAGCCCTTTGCTTCTACTGTGATCCAAGGCAGAGAACCTCATTAACCACTGACATCTGTTGCTCAGGTTCCACACGTCCATATCTCATTCTGCAGAAGAAGTCAAAAGAAGAAAAAATGTCTAAGGCATCCTTTAGCCTAACCTGAATGTTGGGCCATAACCTCAGTATAAGCTTCAGCAGCTCCATGACAAAACATGCTGTATGAAAAAACATCCTCATCTATTTAAGGGCTATATTTTAAATATTGGTATTTCAGTGGTCCTCCCAGAGATAACGAGGGATGAATGATTTAGACGTTGCTGAAATTTCCTCCTTTGAAACAAACAAAACATTTCATACACAAAAAAAACCACAATAACAATAAAAAACAAATGAGGGAAGATTCCTAAACGTCCATCAAGCATCAAAAATAAAGAGGCACAAATATAACTGAATAAAAGCTTCTCAAGTTATCTTGTATAGCAAACTAAAAAAATGCACTAAAGAACAGATCGCATGTCTACATTTCCTGTTTGGAACGCACCAAATGATGTATTGTTAATAACAGAAGCAGTCCTTATAATGACTAAATGACAATATATTTTGCATTAATGGCTTCACACTTCCCTCCCTCCTAAAGCTTGTATGCATACAAACACAGCTCAAATGCAGCCAACTTCAGACAGGACTGAAAAAAGCCTAGCTGAACAGTCTCTCAGATCACCACCACAAAACCAACTGACTGGGGAAAAAAAAACCTTCCTCCAAGATTTCTGAAGGTATCTGCACACCAACATGTGCAAATGCACCCAACTTTCACCAAAGTCAAGACAAATTTAGCTTCATTCTCAAGATTCTAAAAAGTCCAGCTCAGAGGTTTGCTAAATGGACAGCTTCTGTCACTTCAAGAAGGTACCTCCAAGTCCCCAAAACAGGTCAGACAGGCTCTGTAAATCAGTAACCTATCCTTCTCCTCTAGTCTCTGGATCTCTTTCACTTCATGCATAGCTGTAAATTACTCTTCACTGCTTATAGAGCTTTAAACCAAAACCACACTCTTCCTATATGAGGGTGAAAAATAGAAATAAGGCTTACGGTGCCAAGCTCACCCTGCCACCTTGGCAAGCCCTTTTTCTTACAAGAACCTTTAATCAGTGAGCCAAACAGATAGAAACTGATCAGATTGCTGTATTAACATTTAATGAAGAGACTGGGGGGGGGGGGAGCGGGGGGAGGAAGACTCGAATGGAGACTCGAATGGAAGATTCATAAGCAATCTCGAGGTAAGGAGGTCCCGCAGTACCAACAAATTAAATGTGAGCAGATGTGTGAAGGCCTTGGTGGATGCTGCCATCTCCTGGTACCTTCTTCGGTTTACAATCTGCTACCCTTGAGCAAAAGGTATCACATCTCAGTTAAACAAAGCCATTTTTATCCAGTTATGTGCCGTACAGTTTCTAATGGCAGAAGGAACCACAGAGCGTTTATCACTGTGCTCTCCTCCTCTGCATGAGCTGTATGATCAGTGGATACACAATTTTTTCTGCAAAGGCTTGCTTCCATGTCACCCCAAAAAAGAACACTGTCAAACAGTGTTCTCTTTTTGCTTCCTGAACACAAAAAAATCTTGGTTGGTAGTTCCAGTTTCTGAAAACTGGATATCAAAAGGCTTAAATTATGGTCTTTAAATATTGAATCTCAGTTGCCTTAATAAAACATCCTATTCAGCATTCCATTTTTCATGGCAGCTTAAGAAGGTGAAAGAAAAGTAGGTCCATAAAATTATAAAAAAGTTTCTCCAGGGCCCCAAGAGGTTAGACCTGCTTTACAGCCTCAAGTTTAAGAACTGATTTCCCTCTTAGATTTATTTTTAACCCTAGCTAATGCTGAAGATACTATTACTAGCACAAATAGGTAATCTTTCTTAAAATCACAAGAAATGCTTTATTTTCTATTCTTGCAGCTGGAAGTTCCTCTTCTTTACTTTGTCCTATTCAGAAGTCAGGAGAGGATCATGTTCTGTCAATAGTAATTTAAACATGCACTCAACTATCTTCACTATGACCTAAATCATGTGGTTATTACAACAGGATTAAATTTATTAGAAAGAGCATAGCTCTGTCCACCCAGATAAAGACATGTTATAACAATATAGATCATACGGCAGGCTAGTATTTTTAATATGAGGCATAACAGAAATCCATTTAAAAGAATGTAAACCAAGAATTTAAAGTGAATGATGCACATAAGCTTCTCTGAAAAGAAACTTGGGCAATTTTGATGGAAAAGAAGAGTGAGGTAATATGGGAAGAAATTATTAAAGAAAGACTAGAAAAATATGAGTAACGCTTAATGACCATTGATTTAAGAGTTCTCAGCAAGTACTTTACACCACAAGGCAAAATTCAGCTGACAGTCCAGCAAGACAAGGCCCTTTGGTGCTGATTTCAGCAGTTCCTGCTAACCCATGCTAACCACTTGTGTCCTGGTGCTTTGCCTAGTTTAAAGTGACCTTGTTTAAAGCACTATTCCCTTTTCCCTGTACCCTGGCGTCCATATCAACACCACCTCAGGGACAGCACTTTGTTTCACAGGACCACAATCAAATACTTGTGGGAACACATTTCTCCAAGTCTACTTTGCCAGTGACGTACTTTTATCGCTAAATTACAGACTTGGTAGGTTGGATCAGTTTAGAATATTCATATAATTGTCATTTCATCTCATGTGCCTGCAATCCTGTGCTGCTCAGGCCAACTGGCTTCAATCATTCCTACCTTCAAAAGAACATCCACTGAGCATCTAGTAATAAAACAACCTCAAAGCTGGATCACAGTTGACCCATTTTATTGCCTATAGCCTGCACTTTCACTCTTGCAGGAAGAAGAAAGCAAACCCCATAAGAAAGCCAGAGTTTTCCAGAGGGACATGCACTGGGGATGCACATCAGATTGCTACTTCTGCCCAAAGCAGCTCAGCAGTGGACAGCATTATCTCTATGACTTGTCCATCACCAGAACATGTGCTAAAGAGTTTGCCACTCCAACCATACTGTACAAGCCATTTCTGAAATATATTCATATGTAGAAGTTAAGAGTGGCTGTTGTGGAGATTTCAATCCTATAATGGTCAAAGAAGTCCAGGGGGTGGCTGCACAGTGAAAACTGTTAGAGGAAGTCTAAACCCATCAGGTAAGCATTTGAGACACTCTTGACCCCTGAACACATAAATGCTCATGCTCCATTGACTTCAAGAACAAAGCTACTCCTGAGAGCTTTACTCAATGAGGGCTTTCATATGAACAACAATTTGGTGTAGAAGCACACTACAAGTAAGAAAAAGTATGCTTGCTTCTGTCATCACCTGTGAGCTCATTGTTTCAACCAATTGCATTGACCAGCCTGCTCTTACTTTTCTCTTTCATCTAGAACTTCAGAGCACAGATTACCTTTTGGAGCAATATCAGTACTGTATGCACTACTTTGGAAGACACAGTAATAATATGAACCTTGTTTATGGCCATAGTTTTATAGTATCACAGAATGTAAACATTAAGGCTGCATCTTACCTGAATTATCTTAATTCACTTACTATAGCAGAGTTAACTCAGTGTTAAAGACAATTACCCCACAGCATGTACTGTCCTATCTTGACCAAGGTAGCTAATAATTCTAGCTTAGTCTATTCAATAAACAAGACAGAATCATCACAAACTTTTCCTTACAAATTCTGCACTGTGATTATGCACACATTCACAATGTTTCACAAGCAACATAAGGCAGATTATATATTGTCTACTGCAATATCTCAAACTTTTCGTTTTTTTGATTTCTTTGATATATCAAACTAATGATTTGATATTTGCATATATATTTTTGCAGTTATATAGCGATATCCATTTCATGTGGGAAATTTTATATGAAATGACAGACTTATCCTGCATTTCTTGTATGCATGGGCACACATGTTTAACATCCTTACACAGCCAAGTGTTAATAGTTTCAGTACAGATTATCCAGTTTAAAATCACAAAATTGGTGCTGCTATGCACATGGAGAACAATAGTAAAGGTGCACATTTAGGTTCAGCACAATTGATAAGCTGACACTCAGTCCAAAGAGACTTTGACCCTGGCAATTAGAATATCAAAAAGGTTAGCTGTGTTCATGAGAAAGGCACAGCTGTGTGGTCCCAACCTATAGCATTTGAAAGGGTATTCCAGTAAATTGCAGCTTGCTCCCATACACAGATTTGGGTGCATTCTACATGTAGAATATGCACTGAAAAGACTTTGAAAAAATACATCTTGGAAAGTCTTTGTTACTTTGAAGCATTCAATTTCCACCCAACCTTACAGCCTCCCTTTATAAATATAAAGCTTCAAAATAACTTGGGTCATTTTCCTGTAACCCGGGCTAAAAAAATAGAATCTCTATAGAACTTTTTTTAAAAGACTGCTGACTCTGTGAAGATGAGAATAAAACTCAGCAGCCTGGATCTTAGGTGGTGGCTCAGTGTAGTGTCAAAATCTCCCGCTAAGGATCTCACTCAGCTCTTTTGGGTGAAATCAAGCCCTCCTGACACTAACAGCAGAACCCCCACTGTCTCCACAGAAGAGAATTTCTCTTTGCATTTTTACAGCTGAGCACTTGGTTTCACTTTTTTATTATTTCAATGTTTTAGGAATGTCTGAGCCAGTGGCTTCAGACAGCCAAATGCTGGACATGTAGGAGACATTGCCACCTACGCAGATTCCTGATGTCCCCAGTCTTACCTCCAAACATGAAACACTTTCTCCAGCATATCCTTCCTGCACCTTAAGTAATTGTGTGACAGCATACACATATTTGATCTGTCAGACTGTGTCCTCAGAATGTGCATAGCAGCAGGAAAATGACAATGCAGCAATGCAATTATCAGATGCCTTCCACTAGGTCTCCTTTAGAGGTGGGTTTTCAGGGTGGCTCACTCTCAGCCCATAGTCTAATAGTAGGGTCCAGGTTGCTTTATGGTATTAGTTAGGTCTTAAAGAACTTCAAAGCATATTATTGAAAATTAGCCTAAGAAATGCCACATAGAAAGGGGATTAAATCAAATAGAACTACTTGAGACTGTGTTCAGAATTCAGAGGTATCAGAGCACCCTTAGACTTTGAAAGGTAACAAAAGCCAGATGACTGATTGTGATTCTTAGGAATGTGGAATCTAGGATTTACACATTCTGACTTCATTCTCTCAAATTTATAAGAATTAGATTTGTAAGTACTCACCTACAGTTTTGCTTACTGAACAACTGTATTGTCTCATTGTCTGTTCTCTCTTGTTTCTTTGTTGTTTGGGGTTTTTTTATCTTACTGTAGTGCTGAAACACCTTTAAGTTCCTGAATTCTTTGGGGCAAGTGTCTTGAATTCTCTGATCTTAAGCTGCAGTGGCATCCCTTCACAATACTGCTTAATAGTGACCTACTGAGTTGCAAATCAGACTGACCAATTACGTCTGGCATAGGAAGCTTCAGAGGAAAAGAGAAGGCACAGCACTTGTACAAGCCTGACTGGGATGAGCAAAAGGAGACGCCCAAGTGAAGAACACTTCTGCTCATTGTCTGAGACCTGACCCATGCCTGATTCCACTGCAGACGTCTCCCTGGTACACATCAAGTTGATTTATGGAAAGATGAAGTAAGGAAAATATGTCCATAAATAACAATCAATCCTGATTTACAATAGCTCAAATTGTGACAGAAATTGTATTATTAGCCAACAACAGAATGCTTAAAAGATTTGTGAATTTTGTTTACATTTGCACTTACTATTCCACCCTAGCTATCTCTATCGTGAAAGCTTAAACAAAATCAGGTCATGGTAATGTGTGACACTGCTGATAATCCAAACCATGAGTAATCTTCCTGTGTTGCAAGAGCATAGATAAGCATTCAGTAAGCTTTGCCCAATTGATTTAAAGTTAGCTCACACACATTAGGTGTCTGCCTGCCTGTTCATAAATCTTTGACATGTATGTCTGGCTGGTGTGTTGTGCCCAATATCAACCATGTAAAATACAGTTCAGAGGGGTTTATGACAGTGGTACCGTTAGTACCCCCACCAGCAGGTATTTTGCACTTCATAGATACAGTAGCTAATTGTGTTCTCTCCAGTCACCTCTGTTTCACCCAAATGGTCTTCCAGCTCTCACTCTACTGTGCCAAGTGTACTCTCCATATTGCGAGCCTTCCTGATTGGGATATCCTTTCCAAAGGCACAAGGGACCTAAGCTCAGGTTCAACATTCAGTGTAGTGAGACACCACTTCTCCTGAAGACTTTAATCCTGAAAACCTCTGAGCAGATGAGCTGTGGCAGAAGAAGGAAGCCCATCAGTCGGTGTTTGATGCCTTTCTTTCTACTAGGATTTCTCACTGTAAGCAGAGAGGAAAATAGAAATGTATCTTATATGGGAGTACTGGCTCACTCTTGACACCAGTATACAAGTCTGTCCTTCCTCAAGTTTCTACAGAGCACAGAGATGCCTTGGACCACATGCTGGCTGGCAGAGATCAATGCACTGAAATCAGTACCATAGAAACTTTTTCCCAAGAAGTCTAGAGCCTGTAGGAAAAAAGGAATGGCAACTTCCAGGTTAGAGAAGTTTAGAGTTATCTGTTCTAGTGCTTGCACAGAGACTGCTGTAATCAAGCTCAATGATTGCATTACATTCAGTACCACTCTAAAAACTTTACTCTGTATATAACTGCCTGAGCCAGCAAAGAAGAATATTTGACTGATCACAACAGTACTCCAAAAAGCAAGGGCAAACAAATGCAGAAAGATAAATGAATCCAAAGATTTTGATGTAAATACGGTAGATATTTAACAGTGGTGTTAGCCCTCGCTGCCATGACAACAGCAAATACAAGATCCAACAACACAGATGAATTTAAGGTTAGATACTGTTTTGAAGTCACCTGCTTGTGTCCTGTAGCTCAGAAAATTTTCCTTGCAACCCTTGGCTATACAGCAACACAGCATGACACAGCACTATACATCCAGTTCTCCCCATTTAGACCCAGCATGAGATCTTTTTGGAGATCTACATTGTGAACATATCTACTGTGGCAGTTCTGAATTAGGAGAACATATACAGTACTTGGTTAGGCAGTACACAGTCGCTTGATAATTGACATTCTTACCTCTGCAGCTAAGTAGTTTCCAGTTGCCAAATGCTTAAATCTAAACAAACTATTCCACTGTCCTGCGCCTCCTCGGCAAGGGTCATGATGAACAACCTAAAAGAACAAGTACAGGTTTTAATTATGCCCCTCAATATCATACTTAGATCACTGACCGTTCTTACAGCTCATTTCAAACAAAAATATGTAAACCACATAATTACAGTCTACCACAGAAAGGAATTCTGCGCTCACACAAAGCCCACCATTGATAACAGCTACTTACATCTATTTTTTGCCAGGTGCCAGGAAATACTACTCCTATTACTTTCCATGCTTACATTAGTCTACTTACAAGCATGATGAGCCAAATTTTGCTTTAAAGTGTGAATATAGTGTGAATCTGGAGCATAAGAAAGTAAGTGTAGATGCTCTACGCTTACATAGGCACTACTTAAAAGCAAAACCCAAACCATCTGATATTGTTTCACTACTTATAGCAGCTATATTTTTGACACTAAGAGTTTCTAATAAATCTTTATTCAAGGGATAAAACACCCCCATATAATTTGAAATATGCTGGTTATTTGTTTTTCCCCTTGACTGAGCTGCAGGTTACTTGCCATCTTCAAACCTCACAGTGTCTATCTCTCTTATGGGGTGATCTCAAATAACTACAAGTGCAATATACTCTATTCCATACAGTCCTTTCTCAGATAAAAATCAACCATTGACCTGAGTGAGGAGCTCTGTTTTAAATGCGCAGTTTGTTCAGCGCCTAAGAACTTTCGAGTACAGGTAGTACATTATTGTAATAGCAAGGGTTTCAGACATACCAGTTTCCAGCATTCCTCAGTTAAACAAAAATACATTTGCTAGTAACCCCCATTCAGCAACAACACCTTTATTCAGCCTAACTTTAAACAGATGTTGATGTGCAGTTTTGCAGAAGAATGGACTCAATCACATTTGTGAGATTCCTTAGTCATGAATTTCAATTTTTTACATTGCACATGAGGTCAAATATAAACACTCAGAACCCAGGATACATGAATGTCATTTGATTGGCTTTGATAAAATCACACCATTTATGTCAAGTCTGAATTTGACTCTTTGTTATTTTAGCACAGGTAAATATAGCAAGAAAGCATCTTCTCTCCACATATGCACAACAATAAGGCATCTCTTCAGTGATCATCCTACACAAACTGCTTCATAAAATAATAATAGTTACAGGGAGGCGTATGATGATATCAAGAGGCTATGAATGATTCATATTGTGGTAAAGTATTTTTACTGAACCCTGGCCTTCAGGTCTTAAAATATTTATAAAGGAAAAAATACCTCTATTTCCCACAGTGCTTTAGAACTTGTTGCAGAAGTGGCTGACTGACGTAATGTAGTACGAAGGAAAATGTGCTGTTTCTTCTCATATTCGTCACAGGTCAGAAACTTCTCTTGCTCTGCATGAAACAGCCTAACAACATCTCCCTAAAGTAATATGAAAAAGAAGCATTATTAAGTGGTAGGCAAAGCTGCTGGACTCATTCTCTATAATTGTACCAGCTCCACTGATATCAATGCAGCTCACGTGAAGATAACATTTATAAGTTTCCTATTGCTGGAGCAGGTACCAAGTGCAGGGCATACAATCTTGACACCGAGTATGGAAATCAAATGAGATAATTCAGTTCTATAAGGAGACACATGCACTTTTGTGAAAACAAAAGTAGTTTCAGAGGACTGCAATGAACAGTGGGCAACAGTTAACCTAAAGGTGATTTTGAATTCTAGCTAACTGTAGAAATTAAAAATAAAAATTAGGGAAAATGATCAGATTTTTCTATCATACCTCATCTCCTCTACTCTTGCAACCAAAACTAATGCCCCCTCTATTTCTTCTGCTCACATTTTTGCTTCCTACTGCCTCTCTCCAATGCTTTAAATATTACCCCCAAATGGGTCTATACATATATACACCATTTTCCCTTTCAAACTCTTCCTCAAAAACTGATGGTATCTTGATACTTACTGAAAAATAACCAGCTGATAGTGCCAAGTGAGGAGCAGTGATATTAATTTCTTTAAAATGAAAAAGCAAATCTCAGGGAGTGATCTGGAGGCAGGAAGCTGTGCTATCCCTCAACATTTAAAGCTACACTGTCTTATTACACCTATTGTAATTTTTCACTCCCTTCTGTAAGCATCTTCTACCTGCTTTTATCATCTTGGCATAAACTCAAGTGTCACATCTACTCTGAACACAGTCCTCAAGATTCTGGTCTTGAACTTCATCTTTTCTCATGGATCCAGAGTTGTGTCTAGGAGGGGAAAGGGGCTGGAAGTTACTACAATCCAGATAATTTCACTTAGTAAAACAATAGCACAGAGGAAAAATATTCTGGTTGTTGAAGGACAGTAGTGAGGGATCCTCAATAGCTCCATAAAGTCCTCATTTCTTCTTTTATTCACCATGTATTAGTCCTCTACAGACACGTACAGCATTTTTCAGATTCAAAAAACAATTCTAAAAAAATCGTACTTACTCCTTTCAGTACATCATCCCGGTAACTACTGAATTTCATGAACAAAGTTATTTTCCAGCTTGTGTTACAGTTGACAGCATTTACCTTTGGAGAAAAAAAAAAATCAAACCAAACAACAAAACACAAAAGCAAACCAACACAATTATAATCTTAAGGGGTGTTCTTTTCTTTTTGAGACATTCTATTCTTCTATAAGACCACACACATGTAGGGTGGCAGGGGACATGGCTTAGCTACATATTTGTACAGTTCCTAACATGGGTCCTGAAGCTCTTAAGTGTTAGTGATGTTGAAGATGGAGAAGATTCAGTGGGCAAAATGCTATTCTGTCTATTGACATACTACTAAAGACAATCTACAGAGCTGCTAGGCATCAGCGAGACTTCCAGGTACTCAAACAAAACTCACAAAGCTTTCAGAGCCAGAAAGAACTGCACCAAGATTAAGCATATTTCATGCTGGTTTTTGAGGTCAAGCTGGAGCAAATATTTAATGCTGGCACCTAGCCCATGGTGGGCTCATTGTAGGTTCCGGTTATCAGTAAAGAACAACATATACTATCTGTCAGATCAGCAATTAGCCTTCAAAGAGCAACTCCTCACCTCTTTGCAGCCAGGGTTATCTAGAAGCTCAATGTTGCTGGCATGTAGAGGCTGCCCTGCATTCACTGGCATGAGAACAACTTTATCTCCCACAACAACCTGGAAGTCAGAAACAAAATGCAATTTGGACATATACAATTACCCAATAAAATGAAGTAATGTTACATTCTTAGAAAGTGACTCAAACACATGCTCTAGGAATGGCACTCAGTGAATTCACTTGCAGACAATTCACACACCAGCTCTGTTCACCTGTGCCTCCGTGATTGCTTGGGCTCAAGATTTCACACTAATGAATCCTCACATTCTCCGCAAGCATGACACCCAGTCCAGCATAAATTTGAGATCATGAAATAGATGTGAACCAATGAATTCCAAGAGCAACTCAGTTCATCTATAAAGTTACATGAACTATTCTTCATCCCATATATACTGTCAGCCAAAAGGCTGAAAAAGCTTAGAAAATAATCTGTAGTCAGAGAGCAAGACTCCCTTCCATCCCTTGCTATCAGCCAACCTTCTCCTGTCAAGGTATCTTTCATTTCACAAAGGCCTTAAAAATTTGTCTGTGACAAGACTTCTGAGCCCAGTGACTCCCCAGTTCTGTGGAGCATATTCTGTCTAATGTCACGACAGGCTCGGAAGTTGTGCAGTTGTGCAGACTGTATGACTGCAATCTGAAATGGAACATAATTCACTGGAAATTCAGAGAGGCAAACATACTCCCATCCCGCCTGCTGTTACTCCCAAAATGATGTTTGGAGCTCAGCACAGGCAGCACATCACCTGAGAGACCTTGTCTCTATGAGAGGAATTCCTAGCTGACTCCCTGCAAGTAAACTCCCTCGCCCTTGCAAGCATTTACCTATATAGAGAAGGAAAAAACAGTATACAAATGTGTCTTTGACCTAATGAGACATGCATAAAGAGAATTCTACTCATACCTGGGAGGGGGAAAAATTAATAGTTTAATAAAAAAGAAAGAAATCAATCCACACAGATTGGTTGGCATTGGGTCCTGATTTGCTTGTGGTTGTTCACATCAATTTTAAGTGCACACAAGTACGAAGACAAATGGCTACATGTGATTTTTGCTCTATGAAATGCTGTGCAAGCCATGCTTTTTTCTGGAACACAAATAAACAAAAAGGCTTTTTGCATTGATCAGCACATTTCATATGATCAAGTAGAGCCAAATTCAGCTTCATATAACTTCAACACAGGTGAATTCAGCCCCCACTGCAGAGGTGAAAAGGTTGCCTGTTCTTTACCTACACAGCGAAAAAATAGCAGCATAAGACAGTGTTATCATGCTCAGACTACACATAGAAATCCTGTTTGACCCAAGAAATAAGAAAAAGTTCCCCAGCAGAACCAAAATAATGACAAGATGTTTTTAAGCTACATTACTTATGCAATACATTTCTGCATGCCATGCTTCACACAGACATTACTTACAGCCCATTTTAAGAAGTTATGACCAGACAATTCATTAATCAAAAACCATCAGGCTTGCATCCTGCAAAGTGGAATCAGGACTTCAAAATTATTGCAAGTACATCAGGACTATAACAATGTAATTAATAAGAGAGCATAGCATTGAGCATCTTATTAAAAAAAGAGGGCAGGAGGAAGATATCTTTGAACACAAGCCCGTAACTACCATGGAAGTAACCAGAGGAAAGGAGATATACACAGTTACTCTGCTGTAAGCACACATCTGAGGAAGAACTGTTATGTGGGGTCATGGTTTCTGTCTCTATCTTCCTTCTACCCTGCTCCAAGTCAGCTTTAGTAAACTGCCCTCAACGCTGGCCAGCCCTGCCAGCTGCTACAGAAGCAATGAGATATCCTGTATTCTTTTCCTTTCTTCTTTTTCTTCTTGCTTCAAACCTCCACAGGTGGTTGGGAAGGGACAAAGGCAATTTCACAGTGCTTATTCCCAAATACCCTCCAACAATGATGCAGAAAACAAAATCAAAGTGAAGAGGGAACCCTGTTCTCTTAGGCTGCCTTGGGTAAGTTGTAAGTTTGCTCTTTTGAGTTCCTCCTCTCCCCTATCCAGTTGATTTCTGGCTCCAAATAATGTTCCAGCATGCCCAAAACGCCAAAGGCAGAGTACTTGCATGCCCACATACCCATGCAGATAAACCTACAAGGTCCTTCAGTCTTGGATGCAGCAGAGTTCTACCTGCACAAGGCAATTTCTAAATCCATGCAACCCTACTTGTGCATGCCTTGTTGGAGAGGGTACACTGAAAGTGGGAAGAGTCATAGTCAAAGCTTACTGCATTTTGTCTTCTGGGTGGAGGACCAGAACTGGCATCACTTAGAGCAATTCTGTAATTCATATAAACCCCATAAGCTCACCTTGACCCACCACAATCCAGTAGAAGTGTAATATATCACAAAGAAAGGCAGTTACAAAAGGTTATGTTAGCTGTGAAGATGCAATAGCAGTGATTTCAGTTTGAACTATCTAAGTAGATTACTGGTCACACCAAAGTCTCTGATACTCCATCTCCATTGGTTCTATGCTATAATCACATCTGCCAGTGGAACTGTTGTCACACTTCAAAGACCAGGAGGATTAACAGAACTTTCCCACAGGTGGCTGGACATTCTCCAAGTCCAAGACCACCTCCCCCAGCATGCTGTAAGACCATGCTTTTAAACACCTAGAATGGCAGACAACTGCAAATGCAATCCACACAGAGCTAATCCTGCTATCATGGCTCATTCTGGTTTTCGGCCAAACAGGAACCAGCTCTTGCCTTAATATGTGACATCTTCTTTTGAGGGAGAGCTCTTCAATGCTTAAGGAAAGTCTGTATAAAATACTGCAGTTATGCCAAGTACTGTAAATTTTCAGCTGTATTTTTTCATTACTTTCATTGACTTGCACAACTTATCAGTTGCTAATGAAGCTAAGATATCCTTCTTTCAGAGAAATTACTTATAAAATATTTCACAAGGCTAAACAGCTGTGACGACATACCAGAAAACTCATACACATGACTTCCTATATCACAGCTTCTCCCAGACTAAACCACCTTCTTTTCTTAAAGGATATATGGCATATTTGGATCTACCTTGTCTGAGTCATCTGACATAGTAGCAGTTATCCAAGCACTAATTCAATACTCATTTCTACTGATCTAAAGACTTTCTAAAATGTGACTTCTTGGACAATTTCCTCATTATAACACAAGTCAAAATTCCCAAACAGAAACAGGGCCTGATATACCAAACTAACTCCATGCACTGAGAGATCAGAAGAAAAACATACCAAAGCATATAAGTTCTTCAAAAGCTAACTTAGTGAACACTTAGTCTCAGCTTATGTGGTTTTAGGAGCTTTGTAGATGAGTCCCCCTCAAAATAGCTTTTCAATGGGCACAAGTCTGGCACTAACTGAGAGGGAAGGAGCGGATACAAGGCTAGAGCCTCTCACCCTCTGTAAGGGGCAAAATCCCTATCCCCTCTACAAAATATAATGTCAAGCTTCCAGCTCTGAAAGGCAACAGCTTGTGACAGAAAACAAGCAGCAGGCAGGTTCCGAAGGAGGCTATTAAGTTAAGAGTAAACCTAATAATTTCCCATATAGCTCTTGTAGCTCATACCCTTCAAATACAGCGCCACAGGGAACAAACCAGAAGAGAGGTCTGCAGAGTGGAATGTTACAGCAATCACTGCAATGATCTGCAAGCTTTTCAGACTAGCCAAACCACTTCCATGCCCACAATAGCATAAAACTGAACCAAAAAGTCTATAATACTGAGGATGTCTTACAAGCTTAAGATCATTCTGGTGTTCTCAGCTGTAAAGGCTCAGGGTGGCTTTGAAGATCACTGTGTGGGAACCCAGGTCCTCACTCTGGAAAGCATGACATGCACTTATTTCCCAGGCATGAGAAAATAAGAAGATTATGAACTGATGTTATTCTAAGAAATTAAGCCAAAACCTTAAGTCACCTTTTTTTCTTTTTTCTTCCCTTTCCAAAGTGGGAAAGAAATACCAGATTAATGTTCGACCCACAACACTTACTTCCCCCAGCTGAAAAGCCGTGCAGAGGTGCCTAAGAGAGCTACTCATGTTTGCTGCTTTTCTTTGCAACAGGCTTGGGGAAAAGGGGAGCTTTTCACACATCCTTCTGACCACTGAGTAGAGTAGGGAAAGGCTATGACTCTAGGGACTTCTGACCATGAGCTGGAAGCGTGGTTCTCCCCCTCTCCACAAGAGATTGCCAAAAGGAGCTGCAAGCAACCACACTCATCCTGGACAGTATCACAAGAGCTGAATAGCCACAAAGTTAATGGAGAAAATAGACAACAGACATCCCTGTCTGCAAATCTGAGAGGGCTACCTAACCAATTACTTCACAGGGGAGAGTGGCCAAACATTCCCAGATACATCTACATACAAAACCACTCAAGTTCATCATGTAATCTTCCCAGAGCCAAATCTGAATTTTCCACATTTAACATTTAACCAAGCTACAGCCAATTGAAAGAAGAATCAGTTTTGATCTAACGGTGCAACTCACAGATCTGCAAAGAGCTCTTCTATACAGTCTTCTTCTTACCAATACATAACTCTCCTACTGAAACCTACACAGAAAAGACCCACCAGACTATCCAACCTAGCAATCACAGATGTTGCTATCATGTTGAAGGGGGCAAGAGATTTGAAGAAATCTGATGTATTTCCTGGAAACATTCTCTGCTAACGTCTTTAAAAAAAAAAAAATGTTGCCCAGAATATGAAAAAAATTAATAATTTTTTAAAAAATAATTTACTCTAGTGTAAAATACAGCTTATTATCAGCTTTGTAATTGATAATCAATAGGTGGACTTAGCAAAGATGCCCCAACACAGGTCAGCAAGGCTCAGATGAAAGTGCCAACATTTAAGGTTCTAGACCATGTCATTTAGTAACAGGTTCTAGTTACGCTTAAAAGCTAATTGTCCCAAGCACCATTTAAAGTATTTCTTTCCTGAACTTAATCCATTATGATTTATGCCAGTAGCAAAGAAATCATGTGTCTTCCAGAAACTTTCTGCCTTCTCCCTCTCACACATTCAGTATTTCCACTTACATTGTCACCTTCACTCCTCAATTTCCAGAAGGGCTGGATATAAAACCAGGATCCCTCATTCCCTGCAGCATCCAGAGACACCCGCATAGCATTCTTCTCTAGCAGAGCCGGCAATCTCTTATTGACTGTGAGGTACTTGTTACTTTTGATGTGCAGTAGCTGTGAACAAATGATAATTAAAAGAATTAGTACAAGTGTTGCTTATTCTCCATTCAAAGGGAGGGTTTTGATGGCTATTGCTTATTCTCCCTTTAGCTAAAAGAGGAGGCACAGGTTTCCACACTGAAATGATTTTTCATAACACACATGAAAGCAAAACGAAACTTGAAGTACACTGCAGCTTAGAAAAACAGATGTTATAACTCAGTTTTGAGAGAAACCTGTCAGTGATCAATTTTACAGGATATAGCGTGCAGGTAGGGCAAGGGTCCATAAATAGTGTTACCTTCAGGAATTTCACCCATTAAAGGAAAGTTATACTGCACTTAGGAACATAACTTTTCTCTCATTTATATGTCATGTAGTGCAAATAAATTCAGTGATTTAAAAGGAGCTGCACAGTACCTCTATAATTTGATTTTGAACTAAATCTTTAAGATACATATTTACATTCAGATTCTAAACCAAAGCAGCAAAAATTACACATAAAATTTATATTATGACATATTATTTAAACATGAATATGCAGCACTTCTGGTAGGCTCTAAAACAAGAGAGAAAAACATAATAATGTAAACTTCACCAACTTAAGTTTACCTCACCCTTGATACTCCAGATTACAGTGGTTAGATTAATTACCACTGGAACCCTGAAATGAAACAACTGTTTCCTTTTGAGCTCTGAGAAAAGGCAGATGGATTTCAATGGGTTTACCTGTATGACATTGCTATATTTTACAATTTCACCCAACAGCTTTCTGTTCTCGCTTTCGTTCTGCTTTTGTTCCAGTTCTGCCGCATGCTGCAAGAGAATGATTATTTCTTTAAGCTCTTACAAAATCAGCACCTGTATTCAGCTACTGGAACAGACAGTGATAAAAGGAAATGGCATCACATTTAAAACACTTCCTTCAACCTGCAAGCATTACTGCACTGAAAATATTAGCACCTGAATCCTGCTGCAGCATAATTTTCTGAACTATAATCACTCAGACCCTGTGTAATGATTCTGGGGTTTTATTACCCAGAATAAAAACTCTGTCACAATTTATGGATCACACCTGAGATGCATGCTATTTAACAAATTTTCAAGCATGAAAAGTAATTCCAGGTGCTCTATAGCATCCTGAAAGGAGGAAAAAAAAGGGACTGTGATCAGCTTCTCCCTGCCACCATTTTTTTTACTTCAGTTTTTAACTGCATACAAATACATTGACTTTGCATGTAGCAAAACTAGTAGGTGAGACATCACGAAACCAAGGCTAATTGCAATAACCTGGGTCAAACAGTCACAGCACACTCAGCCCCTAGCTCTAATTACTGTGTAGCTAGTTCTAGCCATACACTATGTGCATTCCTTGCTGCTTTCAGCTGGAAGCACTGGCAGCCTCTCAACTGCAAAGAAAGCTATCTACCAGGTTTATGATGACCAGCATTCACTTAGTCTTATGCATTTAATTATAACATCAGGCCAACTCTTTTTCAGAGACAGAGGAATTTCTCCAGCCATACTGTACTTGATGCAAAATACAGTCTGCTCACTGATTCAGGTAAGGATCACCTAGACTAAAATAAAAGACAACCGCAATCCTGAGGAATTTCAAGACTAAAGTGTTGAAATCTCTCCAGCCACTTCTCTGCTTAACTCCTGGAAAGTACTTCTAAAATAAAAGCATGATTCAAACTAGGGCCCACTCCTGATTTTAACAACTCCATTTTTATTTCATAAAACTTCTGAAAGAAGTGCTTTGCTTACAACAAAGATCCACAGAATCTATGGGCACAGCCCCCAGCCCAGAGTAAGACAAAAACAGGGCAGGGGCAACAAATGCCAGTCAGGAGGTAGGAGAGCTAACAAGGATATGAAGTTGTTGTGGTGGCATAATAATACCCATCACAGTGGCTCCCAAGGCACTTGTTACTGTTCTTTCTCATTCTATTGTAATTCTAGAGCCTGCAGATTGAGATACAAATACAGACGCCTCTTACTTGAAGTTTCTTCAGCAGCGCTGCTTCTGTGTGGTTTCCTTGTTTGGCTTGTTTAGCTTTCCAGTACTGCTTCTGGGCTGAATATCGGTTCATAGGACACACCTTGAAAAGGCAGTCTGTGAAAGATTGAAAGAAATATTTATAAGTAATGTTGAAAGACACTTCCTTCATTTGTAAGTATGCTGTGATTGGTTTTCTTTTCCAAGAAATGCCAGATACCAGTGCTTAAACATAGTCAGAGAACAGCTTGATGGCAATGAAATCATAACCAGGGTGCCAGAGCATCTGAATTGAACCTAAAGCCTTCATGCCCACTCCACACAACCAGTGTAAGAGTCCCAGGCTGTGAGCCTGCCATATGCAAAACTGCCTGCTGCTTTTTGAATTTTTTTTTGCTGCAGCACAACATTACAGATGCACTATTTGAAGACATGCGAGACCTTGAAAAAACAGTCCTGCTTTTGGTACACCGTACATCTGGCTGCCCTGCTCCTTCTGGCACTGCTGAAACAGTGGCTTGCAGGTCACTCACTTGCAAGCCACTTTCCAACACCAGGTAAGGAGGAAGGGAGGGGAAGCCACCCAAGAGGAATTGCTCAAGCAGGGTGGCTGCATAAATGAAGGCAGAGGAGGTACACTGAGGAGACTGCAGCCAATGGGGTAGACACAGAGTAACAAACGAGGAACAGCAACACAAACCAAGCTGCAGTGCAGTGACCCCCACCCCTTCTCCACCACATCCCCACAGTGACCACATGCAACAAGAGGACTGGGTACTGGGAAAGAGGAGAGATGTGTCTGGAGGGAAGCCAAGGGTGCTCTCCTAAGTGCTTGTTCAATTGTTCATTTTTATTTCCCAATACCAGAGAGTCAATGATTGAAAGTTAATGTTAATTGGCAATACACTAGATTTTGTGAAATTCCCTGACTGATGACTTTCTGAGGGTTTCAGTCCAGTGAAAGTCCTATAGACTGGAAATAGAAGCTTATGAGTAACCCAAATCCAACTACTTTTAGAGTGATAAATGACAACTAGTCTCGTATGGCCCCAGTGACCAACTGCTCTGAAAGCTAGGCTTGAAAGACATTTTACTTAGCAAATGCTGGTAATTGTCTTTTCACACCCTGCATGTATCAACTGCACAGGAAGTGTCTGGAAACTGTTAACTAGCAATCAGAGTCTTGCTGTGAGACTAGGAAGAATATACAGGACTGCATGTGTATTATAGCGTGAAACTCCTCCCCAACACGGGCCACCATTTTAAATGTCGAAGGAAGGTCTGTCCCAAACCATTAGCCCTCTCTATCTAACTGTCACAAATGGCCAAGCACTATCTGAGGACTAATCCACCCCCAGAGGAGATGACTTTGAAGGATTTCCTCCCTGCTATGGAGCAGAGTCTCAGGAAGGTATAGATGGGAGGGAAGAAATTATTCCCTCCCAGCCACGCAAATGCCGCACAAGCTACAGCCAGGTAGTAGAGGCAATGTATCCTGCTTAAGAGAGGTTTTGCCCCAGGACTGACTAAGAATAAGAAAAGTCCCTCTTCTGATCCCACAAGCACATCTTGCAGGCACTGATAGCCCAGTCTGTCCAGAGTTAGCAGTGCTCCTTTTCTGATGGCCAGCAGAGAACTTTCCCACAAAAAAAACAGACTGCAACAGCACTGGAAAGCCACATGGCACGGAGTATGGCACAGACACTGCTCCTCACAAAAATACAGAAAACAAGAAATAAAAATACCAGCTCCATCTGAGCAACATGAAGTGCTTTTTACCACTGCACTCAACAGTTAATGGCATACACATCACGGAGCACAGAATAATTAGAAAACAGTCCTCTCTACTCTCAGCTCTCCTCCTGTTTCCTTTGAAGAGAGTCAATTTCCAACAGCAAGGTATAGTCACCCTTACCTCTCTTATCAACCATGCTATAATATGAAATAGCAATATCAAATACATATTCCAGTTAACATACTGGATCAGTGTGTAGGTGACCTTGCTGAATCTACCAGCCTTGCATGTCATTTTTAAATACTGTGTAATCTCATCAGTCACCCATTACTGTCACAAAAACATCAGCAGGGGAAGCTGTAGGGAACTATCACGGTCTCTGTTTTTAACCAGAGTCAGGTCAGCAGCAGACAGTTTCTATTTTACAGCGCTGTCCTCAAACCCCAATTCACAGAGCAAGCTCAACATCTGCTGTTGCTAACTACCTAGGACTGGTTCCATTTCTCCAAACCACAACAGCACACATGGGAAATCCCTTCTATCATGCACCTAACTACTCCAACCTTACAAGTGAAAATTCAAGTGTCAAATTCACGATCTGTCTGTAGAAGATGCTGATAGCAAGACACATAAGATTCTCATTTTCAACACTATCAATCTAATGGAATTACCCTTACACACAGGGATGAAGAGGTGGACATTTAGCTCCTGTGAAATAAATTCTCCATAAACCCTCCAACATACCCATCTCTTCACAGTCTGTGAGGAGTTATTGGAACTGCAGTAGGAATTGTGCTTATAAAACAACAGAAGAGGGAGCGAAAATCTAGTGTGAAGACTGGCCTTGCCTTTCCTAAGTAAAAACAAACTCTACTTAAAATAAGATACACTCTCAACTACAATCAGGCCCACCCAAACACAGCTATCTGATGTTAGCACTGCCAAAACCACTAGACTAAGACCATGCCACATGTTCCTTTCATAACCTGGGCCCACAGAGCTAGCCATTTGCAACAGTACTAGCTCTCAATCCACAAACTAAGCTGCAGTGCTCCTAGTTCTGCAGATGGAGCATTTGGTCTGTCATATATTGGTGATTAGATTGATTCTGAGGAAGAAATTCTTTACTGTAAGGGCAGTGAGGCACTGGAATGGGTTGCCCAGGGAAGTTGTGAATGCTCCATCTCTGGCAGCGTTCAAGGCCGGCTTGGACATAGCCTTGGGTGGCATGGTTTAGTGGGAGGTGTCCCTGTCCATAGCAGGGAGGTTGGAACTAGATGATCTTAAGGTCCTTTCCAACCCTAACTATTCTATGATTCTATGATTATTACACCAAGCTTCTCATTACACTGCCTCTTCATAGCAATTGATCTTCCTCTGCTATTCATAGCAGCAAAGTTTCTTCATACAAAACCACTGCCAGTGTCAGAACTTTCCTTGGCAGTGACCCAAAGTCCTCACCGATTTGCTCCCTAACCATAATCTTCAGTCACTGTTCCTAGGAGAAAGCATCATAAATCTTTATCAAAGCAAACCCAGCCACCTTGCAAAGGTGTTTACTTTCATTTCAAAGTGGAACAATTACAATGACAACTGTATCATACGACCTAGAGTACGTAACTCCCAGGTAACTTTTACAATATCCTGGGCACTGAGGAGGGAAAAACAGAAAAGGAAAAGAAAACAAACAACAATAAAAAAAATGGAAAACACAATGACAAAACTCTGTGGACTGTTAGATTACACTGTACATTGTAGGAGATTTTAAGTATTGGGATTTCAGCTTGTAAGACAAGAAGTCCACTATTATTTTCTGTAGCAATCTATAATTAATGTAACTTCTCAGAAGGCTTCACCAAATACTTTTTCTTCTGAAGTAGCAGTACGTTTTTTTATAGGACCAGTCTTTATTTCTCAGATATTCCCCACATATCCTGCTATTTGATAAACACACCATTTCCCATCCTTATGGCAGAGTACTGAAGCACAGTGCTACCAAACTGCAGAGAAATGCAAGCTGTGCATGGTGACATGCAGTCACTAGTGGGTCTGCTTCGCAAAGATGGATTAATTTTCCCTAATGATAGTGCTCAGATTGAAAGAAACGTAGGGCAGGTGCTAGATAACCCTCAGCCACCACAATTCCATCTCTACAATACAGGTCTCCTGACCTCCAGTCTAAAGCTTAGGAAGTTGAACTATCAAGAACTTTGCTAAAATCTGTATTATTTCAATTGCATTTTTTGTCAATTTATCTTTAAAAAGCAATAATCATATTGTTTGCTTTTATTAGAGTAACAATAGGATACTATATAAATACAAACTTTGTAGTCCTGAACATTAGGAGAGAAAAGAACGCAGAGCTTGCCCTGGAGAAGCTATAGCTTAAATAAACAGGCAAAAATAGAAAAGTAAGTAAGTATAAGGTTACAAAGCCATTTTCCAACACACAGTAGATCAAAAGCCCAGCCCTCCTGAAGGTCTGTCTAGGAACCCACTCATGAGACCATCTCTTCTGTCTTCTCAGACAGACCTGGTTCCTAACTCATTACTTTACAGAGTTTTACATAAATGCTTCTCTTCCTGAGGATGCTAAGTAGGCACAATCAAAGGTAAACAAATAGCTTTAAAGCAAATGGCTTAAAAGTAACAGCCAGTTTCACTTACTGAACTTTCATGTGTTCAGACTTCTGCAGTTTCAGCAGTTTTCTCATACCCACAAAATCTTCCAGGCAAAATTTCAATTACTTGTGCACAAAGGGAAGATGGAGAAAATGCAAAACACTGCCCACCCCAGGCCACGCACGCACTTCTAAAAACAATAGAAACACTTCAGATTTTCTTTACAAAACAGAAAAAGAAGTGGAAGCAATCCCTGGTCACACTCCCGGTTTAACCTCCTACACTATACACCTTGGCTTGTTAGAAAGTAAGAAAACATGACAAATTATCAGTGTTGTGGCATGTATAAATTACTCATTTGGGGGGTGGGAGGGAAGGGAGACATTAATTAGAACAACCAAAAGATGGAAAGCAGCAGCTCTGTGAATGCAGAAGATCCGGAGAGGATGCACTCAGCACTGAACTGACCATCTGCCTGAGCTTGACAATGTGCACAAAATGCCGCTCTTCAAAAGGCAAGAGTGGGTGGAACAACCACACACAGCACATCCTCTGAGCAAAAAGCAACTATACTCAGGAAGTCTGAACAGGAAAATAACTCTTATTATGCCTTTTAATCTTCCTTGACATTGGACAAAGATGGCTAAGAACAATATTTGCCAGATGTTTTCTCCCATTCCCTGCTCCCCCATCAAGAGTTAGAAATTCAGTTCATGTTCATCATAGATTTCTATGATTTACAGAACTAGAGAAATTATCACATGGCTTTATTTAAACCAGAAGGCTGACAAATGCATAAGTGGAAGTGTTAATAGCGGCCACTATTCAACCAGTGTGTACAAAATCTATGTGTTTTCAAAAAAAAAATCAGGTAAAAAAGAAGTGAAGTGAGAATGGAAAGGAAAGAATGTAAGAGAGCAAGCAGTGGGGCAATGAAGAATCTTGAGGAAGACAATAGAAAAAGTGATCAGGAGTCTAAGAAGAAAATGAAAGGAATTATGGAACTGAGAGAAACAAGAAGAAAACACAAAGACAAACCGAAACAGTGTACGAGAAGGCAAGAAAAAAGGTAGATGGCAGATTAAAGAGAAGGAAGGAGAAAGAAGAGAGTGCACAAGAACTTAATGGAAGGGAGAGAAGAGGAAAGAACAATGTCAGAAAAAGCTTAGGAGAGACTAAAAACTGAGAGAAAAGCAAGAGGATATGCAAGAACTCAAACATCACTTTCACTGCAAATGTTTCAAGAAAAAGTGGCATATAATGTAGGGAAGTTTAAGAACTTGGGTCATTTTACACTTAAAATAGAACAGAGACTTATGCTCCTTTTTCGGAGTTGCTAAATTTGCCTAAGAAGCCGGTCTTATCTGTGCTATTTTACACCTTGGAAGCTGAAAGCATTTCCCGCAGGAGATAACAGCGTCAAGCTGAAGTGTGTTTAAGGTCAGAGTCCAAGGAAACTTGCAGCTCAGTCGCTCACAATGTGACTTTTCTACAGAGGTACAAGAGTTCTGGCACACACAGTTCTTCCTAATCTCTGTGAACCTGGTCCTGCAGCAGGGTAAGCATTTCCATCTTGACACCAAGTGCTTCGGCTCTCACTAGCTTCAGGCAGAATTAGGACAAGAAGCACATGGCTTGATCTGTCCTTAAATTCAACTGAAAAATAGTATACGCTTTACTTTTTTTTTTCTCTTAATAGACTTCAGGAAACACGTGGGACCAAAGGAAGGCTCCTTTGCACTGATGCAAATCTGGAGATGCACACTGATGAACACAGAGCTGCTCCAGGTTCTTTCCATTGTGACTGAAGAGGAAATCTGGACCACAGCTTCTTTCTATAGACACAAAATGAAAAGCAACCACAGCTCTCCTTAGCTTTACACCACTTTGTTTTGGAGGAAGTTCTGAAAATCCTAGAATAGCTACCACCCACTCACACAACACAAACACGTAACAAAAACGAAACTGCTATTTTAAGGCACCTCTTTAGTCAGGCTTTTGGTTCAGGCCAACAGCTCAGTACCTTGTCTGAGTAAACCCTGTAGAAGTGATACACGTAAAGGCCTGAAGACAGGCTGAGAGAGTTGGGCTTGTTCAGTCAGGAGAAGAGAAGGTTCCGGGGAGATCGTACAGCAGCCTTTCAGTACTTAAAGGACCTACAAGGATGCTGGAGAGGGACTTTTTACAAAGGTACATAGTGATAAAACAATGGGGAATGGCTTTAAACTGAATGAGGAGAGATTCAGATTAGACATGAGGAAGTTCTTTACTATGAGAGTAGTGAAACACTGGCATAGGTTTCCCAGAGAAGCTGCGGCTGCCCCATTCCTGACAGTGTTCAAAGGCCAGGTTGAATGGAAGGTTGGAAGGTGTCCCTGCCCATGGCAGGGGAGTTGGTACTAGATGATCTTTAAGGTCCCTTCTAACCCAAACTACTCTATGAAACACAATTTATTTCTTTTTCCCCTGTTGGGGAAAGGGTTGATAAAACATTACCAAAAAAGAGCAAATACAGTCCTCTGGTGTTAATTTTCAGAGTCAGTCCTTGGAATCTAAACATCTTGTTAGAAATTAGCTTTTCTCATACTTCTTTGACTCTTAGGTCATGCTCTAACCTCAAATCAATGCCAGTTCAGCTATCAGTGGTAAAAACATTATAAACCATACAGACAGCAGTTCCTACTACTAAAGAGGCCCTACTCTTCCTGCTGCTAGCTGTTATTTTTAGTTGCTTATGTCTAATCATGCAATTAATCATTCACTCCAAAGCTGCCTTTTCATGTCAAGACCTTACTTAAAGCAGTTTTTACTTGGTTTATTAACTTCGCCATTATAATTGAATGCTATTTCCCAGAAGATGGGGGGGTGGGGGGGTGGGAGAGGAAATAAGGGGTTTGTTTACATTTCTCAGTTATAACAACACATTTAGCAACTGTTTGGCTCAGTGCTTTTGAGCAGTGCTAAGAAATTTAACAAAACACAGCAGAGATGTGCTGGTCGCTCTCATAATACAGACACCTCCATGGTACCAGGCACTAAAACCTGATTAGATTCAGGATTAGAACAGGAAGTTTCTGCTGTGCTCTCAACAAAACCCCTACTATTTCCACACTTACAATTTGACCTATAAGATGAAAGAGAAAACAAGCAAACAAAGGCTTTATCCCTGCTACAGCCATCCTCCTGAATGCCATTTGATCGCACATACCTGAAGCAGCATGAAAATGCTAATAGATGTGGTCTCTAACAATACTGCCATTATGCTATTGCATGGCAGGTTGCCTCAATTGGGGTGATAAAACTCACTGATTTAGCTTCTCCTACTGATGCTGCAGTTCATCCAAATTTGCATGCTACCACAATGCTAGCAATAGCTAAGCACTTCAAAATCAAGTCAGACATAGGGCACCCTAAAACAGAAAGAAGAGGGACAGAAAGAGAGGAGCCAAAGGGAGCTAAGAGGCAGCAGTAAGGAAGAGGAGGAAAGTAGTTAATAACAAGTTTTGGGGCAGGGAGAGGAAGGGAGAAGAGAGGATCCTTGAAAAATGGAGGATCTGAATTAGAGGAAAGGACAAGTTAGATGCAGTGGAGAGGAAGGAGCAGAGGCAACTGAAAATAAAGGGATGTGTCATGCAAGCAACAGAGAGAGGTTTCAACAGTGAATAGAGCCAAAAACTGTCTCCAACTAATAGAAAACATTCCCCTGCAGAAGCTAGGATGTAACTCAGAAGTACAGTCCTCGCATTCCCCCAGCAGCAGCAAACAGCTGTACATTTTGTCAGTGTTTCATCCCTTTCTGACATCTGACCTACTTTACACATGTTCTCCTGCCACCACTGGTAGCATGCCGTTACAGCTGAGAGTTCAATAACTTTGCACCCTGGATCAGTGCGCCCAGATCTTCTTGGTGCTCTAGAAATTATTTAAAAAAAAAAAAAAAAATCAAGACAGAAAGTCAACTTTTTCATTCTTTGCCTTTTCAAGTTAGGAAAGAACATCAGGTACAGTTCAGTATAAATGTATTGAAGCTATAAAGTCAAGGCCTCAAATATTAAACAACTTAAAAATTAAGATTGTCTTTTTCACCTCTGCAGCTCCTTGATTGTAGGCATTCGGTTGCATTCTTTAATTACACAATAACGTGCAAACCTTTTCCAGCGACGCCTGCTTCATACAGAAACCTGAATATTTTCTATTTTGAGAACACATCAGGCTAGTGAAGTGGCTAAAATAGTTCTAAGAACCCCCAATCTGAAATTTTGTGCAAACTAGAAGCTGTGAGTTAAACATGAGTTTGCAGGCAGCAAGAGGATGAAATCACAGTTAGGAAGCCTGAAAGCTGCACTGGAGAACTACATTGTATCCTCATCCCAGCTATCAAGTTATTTCATCATGCAAGTGACTGAAATTTATTACTATCAGTTTTGAAGTACACATCCTCACTTTCTCAATTTCCAAGATCTGCTGATGTGCTGAGTACTCACAGCTGGAACAGGAACCAACTGCTGATGATGCCTGGATTTGTAATGGGAAAAAATATCTTGAATACTCTGAGAAAGCAGAACTTAAGCCTCTCAATGACTTAAACACAACTTTTTTGCAATAATAGCATACGCACACTACAGCATGATAAACACTAGAAATAAAATAACAAGGATAAGAGTATCAGTGCAATCCCTTGAGACAGATAAAAGCAGTCACAAAACTCATTTTCCTTGCTCTAAACCAAGCAAACCATAACTGTCTTTATCTCCTAACACGTGTGAATCACATTTAAGCCAAAAAATGTCTGGAGCAGGCTAGTAAGGCTCTAACTTGGCATAGCTAGAGCCAATGGCTTAAATCAAGTACAGACAAGACCAAGAGTATACTTTTATTTAATTCCCTGCCTATAAACACACTGAATTTCTGATACCACAGGGGTATTTTTCAGTATCTAAGTAGAAATTGTGTGTTGTCAGTGCATTGTTATTTTTTCCAACAAGCAAATCTGCAGAATTATTAAAATCTACAAAGTCATGTCCAAGGAATTTCAGAAAAAACAGGGTTTTGAGCAAAAGTAAAACAAAAAGCTGTACAAATATTTAGGGGTAGTCTTAAAATGTTGCCTTATCTTTTTAAAAATAAACAAACTGGCAGCTCAAGTACTTTTTGAGCCTCATAAGCTTGTTTTCCATTTACAATAAGAGCAAAGCTGGAGCAAGGAGTTGGTCACATCACAGGGGATCAGCATTTGATGTACAGAGCACAGTAACCAACTCTAGAACTACAAGAAAATCAGTCCCTTTCCCCATGTTTTCCATCTACCCCTCCTGTTTTTACCGATTTGGTATTTAGTTCTTAAAATATTCACATTCAAGCCTGAAACTGCAGCAATGTGTTCACAAACCATGAAGGCATCTGGGAAGTTACATTCTGGTACGGCAAAGTGCAGAAGGAGTTACAACATGCACGAATCAGTCATTAAAGAAAAAGAGTTATCCCTAGGTACTGACCTCTGAACTTCTTTGGAGGATTAGCAAGGTCACCTGCCTCTGGTTGAACCACACACCGGTCATCCACTAACCTAGAAAAACAAAAGTTATTACACTTAACTAAACATGCGTTTGACATCAGAGTGTACATATACATATATATGTGCATGTGCATATATATATGCAGACATGCCTGTCACAGCACAGATATTGCATATTTCTCCAATTTAATTAAAAAAAAAAAAAAAAACTTAGAAACTTTTATTCAGTTACTAAGCATAACCAAAGAAAGAAAACTGTATTTTCCTTAAAGAGAGAGGATTTCCTCTATTGAACTAAAATATGGCCTATGTTTCCATTTAAATCCAGGTAAAGTCCCTTTTGCTAGATCATGTGCATTAACATTTCATGTAAAATTCTTGTTTTCTTTCATTAGAAACAGTTTGGTTTTCTACACCTGTCAGATTCTTACAGCCTTTACCCTAGGGCACAATCCAAAATCCATCAGAATCAACAGAGAGGATCTAAGCCACTTAAATAAACCCTGGAGAAAGACCTCAAAGAAAAATGTTGGGAAGGCACACTCGTATCTGCTACGAGAAAGGGCATCTACAGCACTGAGGGTTAGCTTGGCCCTACATTTGCAAGCTGTCCCGTGCTCACAGATCCTTGCATATCCACTGAGGACTTTTAAGGGGGTGCACAGTAAGCAAACTTTATGTGGGTACCAGAGTATATGTGGACCTGCTTACACAATCTTGACATGCAGGGGGGTTTCTCCAGTGACCTGATGTTTCATAGCACTGTTTCAACTAGAATTTGAATCTGGGATCAAATAAAGCACCTTGGGGTTTAGTCTTTAAACATTCTGCTACTTTTCACTATTTCCAACCTTTTTCTTCTGAGGATGCATGTGGAATTGAGTTTCAGCTCCTATCAAAACTCAAAGGATCACATTTTCTTTTGCTAAAATGAATAATAATTTATTTAATCCATATCACAAAATCTAACAAATCAAATCAATTTCTCGCAATATTTTAGAGGTTAAATAAGCAATAAAATTCAAGAATATAAATTGTTAATCTTATCGCAGAACTCCCTAAACATAAATTCAGCTTCCTTTCAGGAAGCACCTTGTAAATAATCTGCCTGTTTCAAACAATTATTCAGGAAAATCACGTTTAAGGACACACTACTGCCCTGCCACTTCACAACAACAGTCTTGGAAGCATTTTCTGTGGGAAATTGCCAGGAAAAGCATAATTTGGGTTCAAATAACACAATAGATGCATTCAGTTTTCACACAAGCTGGTAAAGGCTTTGCATCCAGTCACGAGTGCAGCGAGACCAATTCCCCGGCATGCCCATGAATTCTCTACCTCTAGCAAGCTGACTGTCGACAAGCTGCCAACTCGCAGCTCCCAGAAACAGAAGTGAAAATGGTAGAATTTTATAAGTCAGCAGCTCAGTTCTCACAACATACTTGGATGCAAATGTGAGGTGTCAGCAAGAAGGGAGAATTGAAGCAACAGTTCCAGGATCAGGCAGGGGATCTGCTATTGCCTTATGGAGTTGTGTTTTTCGCAGTCTAGGTTTGTCCAGGCTTAACTGAATAAAGCAAGGTTTAGAAAGCAGGACTTAGGAAGAGACAGTGTTGCAAGATTTGTCTATGATCTAGAAGGCTAAAGATTCTTATAAACAGCACCTAAAACCTGGAACCACAGAAGAAACAGGGCTGGAAAAGACTACCTTAAGCAGAAACTTTGCCAAAGGATTTTAATGCCAAGAAGTACTCCCCCAGCAACAAAATCCCTAAAAGGCTTTCTGAATAAACTTGTAAGGTTTGACCTTTAAGCACTGTCAGGATGGAAGACAGCATATTGGAAGCTGAATGAAATTGAAAAGGAACACCTTGTGCTCCTTGGTGACAACTTGTGCACTCTAGTGACAGCTAGAACTGTGGATGAAATGCACATGACACCACATCACCATAACAAAAGCCATATAGAAAGCAAAGTGTTGGTGCTGAGAAAAACAAACAAGAATCTGCATGATGAGCTAGTTAACTACAGTTTTCAAACATGTTAAACTTCAAACATATTAAACTTGTAAGGCTCAGAAAATAGATATTGAATGATTAATATCAATCACTTTCATTTAAGCATTCTCTAAAGGCATAAAGATTCTGCATGTATTTGGAGCCAAAGACAGCATGCAAGACAAAGGAGAAAGGAACTGCTGCTACTCCCACCCTAGAGGTGTGACAGCACAAAAATGACAGCATAGAAAGATGAATTGACATGTGGCAGGAAAATGGCAGGACAGAGGTAAGGCACATAAGATGCATTATCTCCTGAGACCTTGCTCCATGCCTTAGATTCTTACATCTTTGTTCCTTACAAAGCATCTTACAACACAGGACAAAAACATGAATAAAGCATTGCTTTGTCTATAAAGCAGCCTTCCAACAACTTAATACCCCAAATTTCCACACAATGACATTCTTCCTGTATTCCAACTGTACGTCCTTCAAAATGTTCAGTAGCTACTTGTTGATGGTGGATGTGTTTGTTACAGTACCAGAGTGAGAGCAGAGTTGCGCACTGCACGTGATGCAAGACTTCAGCCTGCGCTGTAGACTGGAACAGAAAAGGCTCTTCAAACACAGACTACTTCCTCTGATACGCATTTCAAAATATTCAAACCCCACTTTTCATACCGAGCCAAAAGGCAGCTGTTGGTTTGTTGCTGAAGCCTGCTGGATGGCTGCGTTAAGCAAGCAGTAATTCATGACCTTTGTAGCATGCAAACAATCCATCTAAGATGTGCAAAACCAAACAACAGGCTTGACTACAAAAAGTCCTGGACACCTGCAGCTTCTGTCAGACAATGGCACAGCATGTTTTAAGATCACTCACTTGCTGGTTTGCATAGGACACGAAAGTGCATCAGACAAGACTCTGATAAATGCAGAATTTACTGTATTATACCATCATATCTGCAAGCTATTTAAATACTGATTGAGATTATTATGCCAATATTCCCCTTCTTCCCTTCCAGATTGTTCAGCTTGGAAAACAGAAGACTTCAGAAAGACCTTATTGAGCCTCTCTGCTTTTGGAAGGGGCCTATAAGAAAGACAAGGAGAGACTTTTTAGCAGGGCTTGTTGTAACAAGACAAGGGGTAATAGTTTTAAACTAAAAGAGGGGAGATTCAGGCTGGACATGAGGAAGAAATTCTTTATAGTGAGGGTGGTAAAATACTGGAAACGGTTGCCTGCAGAGGCAGTGGATGCATCATCCCTGGAGACATTCAAGGCCAGGCTGGATGTGGCTCGGGGCAACCTGATCTAGTTGGAGATGTCCCTGCTCACTGCAGGGCGTTGGAATAGATGAGCTTCGAACCCCCCTTCCAACCCAAACTGTTCTATGATTCTATTCAAGCTACTCTATCACCACAGAAGGTTTGGCAAACTTCAGAGGGTTCAATTCTTCAGCTGAACTGCAAGATGATACTGCTACTGCTTTGTGCTCCAGTACCTGGCAGATAAAACATAACTGCATTCCAGTTTTTCATATGTTGATGGTGTATAAATGGCAGGAGTTCCCTGAACATATATGACTTTTTTTTTTTTTTTCCCGAGTTCTTCCCTGAACACAATACATATCTGGTTTATGAAAAATGCCCCCAAATAATCGTTGCATTGCTGCAGTAATTAAGTTGCACAATAGTTCACTGGTGCCTAAGATAAATTGTCAGAAAAGGCAAAATAGTAATTACAGCCCCAGACTTTATTCATAGCCCTTTGTATTCAATAATTGCAGAATTGTGGTCTGAAAGTAAAAACATTCATGGGATTGCTGTCTTTGATGCCCAGTCTTTTTCACACTGTAGCTAGGGAAAGCTTTTCCACTTGCTGCAGGGGAAGCAAGGGCTGTTCCTCAACATACCACCAACCTCACAGACAAGCAGGTATTTAAGCCATTAAGACATCACGCTACAGTGTACAAAACCACATTCAATGAGAAATGAAATTATCTAAAAAACGCTTATGAGTTAAGGTGTGCTTCTCAGCAGAGACAGGTGAGGAAAGCAAAGGCGGCTTCCAACTCTCTGTTAGTGATAGCCAGGATAGTGCACCATATCATGTAAAATGGTCAAAGAACAAATATGTTAATTTTTCCCCCTCATTTGGTGGAGTTCAACCTGTTCTTTCTCACCACATGCAAAGCCAAGCATGTATAAGCATTCAATATCTTGCAGCAGTGAATTCCATGTAGAAGGTATCACCTGTGTAAACGTATTTACAAGCCATTTCAAATATAGTGCCTCTCATTTTTGTTGTTTCAGCATCAAAAAGACAGGACCAACTTCTTCCAATACTATTCATAATTCATTTTCAGAGCTCGCCTAATATAAACAACTTCAAACTTCCCATACAGTTTCTAACATCACTCTGCTCACCGGGCACTGGGCAGAAGCAAGGAAATAACAACTTGCAGTAATTCCCACTAAATTTTTCTAGCGGGTAGAGCAGCAGTCTTTGTAGGGACTTTCACTGAAAGAACATACAGAGCGAGACTCTGAAGAACCAGTGGGGGCACCCTATGTATTTGGGGAATTAGGAAGAAAGCTGCACCAGTGGCAGGAGCAGTAGTAAGCAGTAGCAGGGTAACTGATAAGACAGGTATGTTGGCAAAAGAGACCAATGGCATCTGGGTTTTCAGGTATGAATTATGAATGCTGGGTGAGTCTTCGTATCCTACAAACTCCTCTGATTACTTAACACAGGCTAAAGTTAAATATGCCAAAGGTTTCTAGGAACTTGCAGATGTAGCATGAGGGTCAAGGAGTACTTGTACAGCCATAAACCTAGAAAAAGTCTTCACAATGAGGAGTTACTTTAAATTTATTGCTGAGTTACATTCTGGAACAATAAAAACCAATGAAAGAAAAAAAACAGAAAGGAATGTTGATGGATCCTTTGAATTTTAGAGATCTTTCATAATGAAGATGTTTTTAAGATTGTCCAAGGATGGTGTCACATAATGTCCATTTATCCTCTTTTTGTGCCTTCAATTTAAAAAAGTCTTCCTGAAATGTACTTTTCCTCTTCCTGCCACCAGACTTCCACTTTTCATAATCAATGTTATTAAGCAAAACAATACCTAAACACAAGACAAAACACACAAGCACACAGACTCTCATACATATATATACATGCACGTGTGCCTAACTTGTCAAAAAGTACAAGACCCAGCTACTGATGCCTGTTACATTACATGAGGATGAGCAGAACTCATCTTGGTACTCTTTATACATATACAGAGTATTATACTCCTCAAAAAGGCGAATAGATTAAGCTAGAGACAACATCTTCAATTTAAGACACTCAGTTGCCCAGCTTTTACTCTTTGTATTATCATTATTTCATTGTTCTGAGCAGCATAAGGCCTGACAGCAGCAGGAAGAGGGGGCAATATTGACAACAGACATCAGTAAGATGAACTGGATATTTAAATTGTTACTGGAGCCAAGTGATACATCTTTGTTCCACATCAGTTCACAAATCATGCTGAGGCTCCATCCCAAAGACACAAAACCTCAACACCCCCCTTTGTGAACAGAAGACCAGCCCACAAAACCTCTCATTCCTTTGCTCCTCAGTTATATCTTCACATTCACAACCTCCTTATCAAAAACATTCCTCCAGAGCACCTTCTCCTCCTAACTGCAGCTAACAAAGCCTCTCCCGTGCTCCACACAGCAACCATTTAGGAAGATAGCTTCTAGTCATATCACTAAGAAGCCAACCAATAACAAACAATAGGTTATTAAAATTTTGCTGCCCTGGAAATCGAGCACCAAATACTCAAGTGCCAAAACAATCAGGTCCACCCAGTTCTTCTCCAAGTCCACCCACTTTTCATCTCATTGAGCCTCTTATCAGGCATCTGCATCAGCCCACTTCTTGCTTGCTTCAAGCAGTCTCTTGCCAAAAATCTACAGTCATCATACCTCACCCTTCCCAAAATGTGAGTTCATATTCTTTTTTGACTACCAGTTCTGATTCAAATGATTTACAACTCTGTGATTTAGCTCCACTGTATGAAATTTGCCCCTTTTCCTGTCTCCTTCCTTCCCACAGGCAAATTTTTCATCATCTTTTCAAATCTGGGATTTTTCAGGGTCTCCCACATTAACTCCAACTTGTACAGAAAATAAAAAGGAATTTCTTTGCACTTACAGGAGGACTAATAAGCCTCTGTGCCATTTAGGAAGATTCCTTTTTAAAAATCCCTTTTGACAAATGGGAGGATCACAATTCACAGTATTTTAACAAGAACTACATACATGCCAACGAGGTGCAGTAGCAGAGACAGACACAAAATCTTGACTCCTGCCTGCCTCTAGCTTCAGCAGTTTTGTCCTTTCCTTTCTAAATACATTTTAATTGCAATAAACATAAAGCTTAACACAGGTTGAAAGAAGCTATTAAATCACAGAACACTTGAAGTTGGAAGGGACCACAGGAGGTGATCTAGTCCAATCTCCCTGCTCAAGCAGGCTCACCTAGAGCATATTACTAAGGATTGTACCCCTGCACACTAAAAACAAAATTCTATCCACCTAAAAATATTCCAGACTTCTCAAAGTGTCTTAAACAGCTGACAAATTTCACCATGAACCACTTCAGCTACACAGATCAGGAACACCCAGCCATTCTCACCATGCTGAAAATGCTCGCACAGGTCACTTTGAATTGCATTATCGAATGCCATGGAGACAGAAGGGCAGAGAGCAAGGCACCAGGTGTATACTGAGAAACAAAACAGCGTGCTAGTAGGCAGCTCCACAGTTGCACTAACAATTGCACTAATAATCAGCCTTAAAGGGTTTTTTCTTTATCTGATCATACATTCATATATTCTCGTAACTCTACCTGCAGGCTTGCATGTTGGAGGGGAAGAAACAAAACAAAACTAAAAAGCTGAAGTTTTTCCAATTCAATTAAGTAATCCAGCTATAAATCCTGAATACCAATTTGTTATTCTTTTGTATTGTATTATATCCAGTCATGCTTTTAGCTTGTAAAGGCTTCAGGAACCTGTTAAGTAGGATTTATTAATCCTTTTTTATGGTTAGACTTCCATTTAAAACATTGTACAAAAATGAAATAAACTGTGAAGAGAGTTAAAATAAATGATTAAATAAAGTGTTGTTTGGTGATTACAGTGCTGGGGGGAGGGGGGACAATTCTTCAGTTTTAGTCTCAGTTTTGCAATTTTCTTGGCCTGCATAATAGTTAAGTCATTTATGCACAAGGAAAATGGTACTGAGCTTATCTTGGGCATACTAATTTTTGCCAAGTAAATAAACATTTGCACAGTATTTCAAGATCCTCACAACAATACATGAAGTCACTTTGCAGTGCTGCCAAGCGTACCTATTTTCTGCTGTCAAAAGAGGACTTGGGAAGTGTCAATGGGAGGAGGTGAGCCAGCCCACCCCACCCAGCTCATTCCCCACTCACACAAAGTCCTTCTACACTTCTAAGTGCTGGGGGTGTGCTCCTAGGCTTGTTCTGGCTTCAGTCTGTTTCAATACGTTTGAAAAACAAATCACATTCCCATAAAACTGAGGAAATGTCTGATTCCTTCCTTTTTTCTTTTTTTTTTTAATATGAAAAGTGAACCTCTACCATACAAGGATGTTGTGATAGCCTAAACGCATTTAATAGAAGTCTTACATGGGAAAACATACTGTTTTGGATGAAATTTGTATTAAGACATTCTTCTACAGCTAAGAAATAGAAAGGATATAAAGTGATTAGCAGGAAAGCTTTCTGAAAGCAGTAGTGTCTTGCACAACACAGACCCACTAACAGTGTGATCACCTGGGAGACCGGGCAATTTTTCTGTTACTGATGTTTTCTTTTTTGGGTGAAAACTTGGCTCTCTTTGAACTTACTGGCAAATTCTCCACTGACCTCTCTGAGGCCAAGATTTCACTCCAGTGATCCTACCTTCCCAAAAGTGTACTGGAGGGCAAAGTGCTGTTTATTAAATAACAACCAGCATCAGCACCAAGTGCACGGCGATATTGGAGACACTTTAAAAAGAGGGAGCCCACGACCAGCAAGCTCACCGCTGCCAAAACAAGCTCATCTGGATACAGGATAGCAAATGGTATTCTGATGGCATGAGTTCAGCTACAAAAGCGTAAGATGTCTAGTTTAAATTCATCATCTGGGATCTTTTTTCAGTCAAGACTGAGAGACAGGCACCTCCAGAGGGCAATAACAACCTGCTCTAGGGCAGATGTGTAAAATAAGAGCTTGAAACATCCTCCAGACACAGCCTTTCTCTCTCCCTTGTCTACTGGCTACTTCTGAGAGGACTATGCTTTGGCAAAACTTGTTAAGTGTAGCCTTCAACCATTTTCAAACAGCAGTACTAATGTCCTGCGAGGCTTTCCTCCTAGTTCAACCTGAAAACCTGGCATTTTTTCTTCTGCCTGGCTGAGATGCCAACAAAAAACCCGTGTGGGTCCGGTTGAGATAGTCCTCCTGCTAAAGTCACCTTCCTTCTGCGCACCTCTCAGCAGAACAAGACTGATAGCACTGCACTCTTGGAGGAGCATACTCCCTACCAGGTTTCCAACAAGCAGAAAAAACGCTATGTTAATGTCGCTACACACAAGGTACAAGGAATACGTATCTCCTGAAGTCTGCAAAATCTTCTGTTTAAAAGAGCCAGCATGACCTATATTATATATTTGAGGGCGAAAATGCTTATGCTGATGCAGTTCATCTCGAAAGATTCCAGCCATTGAGGTGCAGTGGATCAAAAGAGAAAAACCTCCCTTTAGTTTCAATTAAGCTTGCTCAGCTACTGCTCACAAGGACAGTTGTGAAGGATCGCTTTAGTTAATGAAGACGGTAAAGAAAGCTGTATTCATTACTCCAATTTTGTTAAAACTGGAAATTTTATCATTTTAAGGCAAGACTTTAAAAAGTGGGACACTAGAAATAAACATAGGTATTAAAATATTCTTTTTTCAAGCATATTGTCATACATTCAAATCCAAAAATGGCATCAACTGCTCATTTGCTCAACAGTCTATTTGAAATATTATCCCACATACGGTATTCAACAGAGGCTTTATATTCATGTTCTTCAGGGCAAAGGCCACATACCGCAAACATCCATTATAATCTTCAAATATTCCTTCTGTTTATTTTAGGAGCATCTGAGGCATCCTTCTTCAAAGCGTTTAAGTACAATCTAACTTCCACAGCTCTTCTACTTAATCCTTACTCCAACTAGCTACATATTGAATACAAATACTACAACAAGTCTAGGATTTGGCCCAACACAAACATGATGCTTACTTAGAAGTAAATCAGAAAATCAAGATTAAACATACAACTTAAACTCTGCTCATTTACACCTGAAGTACCCATAACAGGTCTGCCACTCAGCTCTCCCAGTGTGTAAAATATGAATGAAGTAGAATTACAAGGTATATTGACATAACATACATTAGCAACACTGACACTGTGACCACTGTTAAACAAAAATGGAATTTTCGGGCTTATACAGTCTGCATCTTCACATGAATTTAGGCATGTAGTCCCTATCAGACTGAGTAGCTCAAATTTCTATGGTATAGAAGAGGACCTATTAATAGCATCACCGGCCTCAAAATCAAGTAGATATACAGAACTCATTGCAAGGTTACCTATTCAGCCACAGACAGCAAAGCAAAGCCAGCAGTATAGAGAAAAAAATCACATTCGAAAGAAATTCTACATTCAGCTTCCACCATAAGAATTTGTGCTTTTTGCATAGCTGCTTGTATATAGCTCCATGGCACATATTTGTGAACATCCTCTTGAAAGGACTGTTTTGAAGAACTGTTCACTAATGAAAAGAATTGGAAAGTCTGAATTTGCCACTGTTAACACAATTTAATGAAAACAGAGAGAAAGGTTTACCCAGAAAAATACTGTTGAGAAATGCCAATATCTGTCCAGTGATCCAAAAGTGACTTCATCACTGAAAATGGTAATGAAAGCATTCACGCCTACACATCAAAACAGTAACACATTGTATAAAGGAAGCATAAGCAAAAGGTGAGAAATGGGAAACTTACATTTGGCTGAAACAGCATAATGTAAAAATACTGTTGCTTAAGTAAACCAGCCTCCAATGTTACTGTGAGGTCTCTAACAAATCTCAACAATTTCTGGGACAATAAGATACATATAGAAAAACACATACATACACAAATACATATATACAAATCACTGATCCTGCAACGACAACTTGGAATCTAGATTCTGGAAAACAAACCAAGTTCCTTCTCTATTTTGTAACATAAATAGTAATAATCTAGCAGACCAATCAATGTCACACTATGTGGAAATGCACATGGTAAACATTTCTTAATCAAAATGCTGATATTTTACACATTTTGCAGTTTGTTTCATGCAGTAGTGGCAAAACTTCTGTGCCTAACATTTTGCTAAAAAAGTTCCTCATTTTTAGATAATAGATACCCAAATACTCCATGCTACAAACTCTTCTATATGTCAGGATACTGAATGAAGAAAGGACTCTCCTTATTTCAGAGGCGTTCAAATGGTGACAAGTCCTGAGCTCGTGTGAACAAGTGTAATCCTACTCAAGTTAGGCAAACAGCACTTTTCTACAATAACTCAGCACTGACCTAGTTCTCTTTATATTCTTTCCTTAGTCTACCTTCCTTCAGCTGCCCAGAGGCTCCCTTCAAGGCCAACCAGCAATACTGTGCCACCATAACCATGCATCACAACTTGAACCCACACCAGCCACAGCCCCCTTCCATGTGGGATACTATATCCTGTCACCAGCAACAAACACAGGCTTTACACCAGCTACTTGAACCTTCCCTAACCACCTTCTTGCTGAGACAATGCTCCAGAAGTAGAGCACTGCCTAGTTTTGCTTTTAGATAAAAGGAGACAGGTCTCAGTTAAAGAGCGCAACCATCATCAAGCTTGTACCCAACATGTAATTCAGCTCCCAAAATCCTGCTGCTGCTTTCAGCATTTACTCCTGCCTCCAGGGACAATGACTTGGTTTGCAGAAAGTCACTGAACTAGGTCTGCTCACCGTTTGATATGTGTCCAGCTTTCACTGATGGTAATGAGAACTATGCACAGTTATTAAAGGATAAGAGATAACTTCACATCAACACGTGTTGCAGTTCTCCCAACAACAGATTTTATTATTTTCATTTTGCAATGGCAAACGTTTACAATTCTTTGCAGCTGAGCCAGGTATTTTGCATACTCTCTTTTTCTCTTTTCTGTTACTTCTGCAGCAAGTTGAAAAACACCTTCCAAAAAAAAACAGCTGAAAAATTGCAGTGACTTTTTATGTGTTTTTAAACTGAGCGGAGCCAGTTTCCTATTGGGAGAGATCATTTTGGGAACTGTTCCAGATTCTCTCAAAGCTGCTTTCCCAGCTGACGGGAGCAGCTCTTGGAGCAGTTTGCCACACCTACACCCAACCTGTATATGCTCGCTTAAGAGAGTTAAATGTACCAGCATTAAGCAGCAACCTGAGGAGGAAATGGTTGAGAATGTTCCTTCCACAGGAGAAAACGCTGGGAAGCAGGAAAGTAAAAGAAAGAGCAGTGATAAGCAAAATGGTAGCTCCTGTGCAGGTATATGGGTATGAAGGTGGAAGAAGTGCCAATGCGTTGCTCTGCTACTTGAGTGGCTCTTTCCCAACTAGCATTTAAAAATGGGAAAATTATGCGATAAGCAGTTTCAAACCTCAAAACCACTTCAGACTTTTCCCAAACTGACCACTCTGCAGGTTGGCATCCCCTCTGGTCTTAACACTGTGACACTAGGCTCACAACCACAAATCCAACATGCTAAAGAACACTCCCAAAGGCTGAGGCCAAGCAGCACAAAAAATCCTACACTTACCTCAGCAGACCTCAGCATTCAAGCCATGGTGGCTGCACACTTCAAGAGGAGCTTCCAGGAAACCTCCATCTCTGTCCCTGCATAGGATCTGGGGACAGCATGAGTGCCAAAATCACACCAGGAAACTGAGCAGTTTGCTGGTACCAACCATTGCACCCAAGCACCCCAGAGCACACGTGAGCATGTGTTTATTAATAGGGACATGGCAGAAAATCTGAAAATGGTCTCATCCTTGACCGAGCGCTTCCACCTGCACTCTAAGCACCGACATTATGCTGAGCTGGGACAGGATAGGATTTGTGTCACTACATAAACATCGTGGAAACAACTCTGCTGATCCCTCAAGAGTGCTCTCAATGGTCCAAATGTTGTAGCACCTACTAAGGTGTGTCTTAACAACAAGCTCTGTTACAAAGAAATGAGTTTGGCCTTATACATTAAGGCCCTCCAGTTCTGCAGCATTCTTTTCAGCTGAAGGAAATGCTTCCAGGTCTCCTAGTACAGTTTATCCTGACACCGTAACAGGAAAAATGCCGGGAAATAATTGCTTTCTATTTGGAGAGCTGGAGTCCTTTTATCACTTACGTACACTTACTGGGAATTAACTGGCAGAGAAACAAAGACATCATGTCTTCTAGAAAAGCCTGCACTTCAGTGATATGGTAAGTAGAAGAATGGCATCCACTTCATTTTTCCTTTAAGTGCATTAACGCCTGTACACACACTTATTAATGCTCACGTTACAATCCTATTAAATCCATGAGTTTTAAAGATGTGGATGATGTTTTAGTTAGGGAAAAGGAGCATGGTTCATCCTTCTGGATCAGTGAGTGGAAAGCACTGTTATTCTCAAACACAACCCAGGGATACACAGCACACCTTCTTCCTCCCATGCCAAAATATGTATCACAAAGAAAGGAAAACCAGCTTGAAAGCTGCAACTAACTCAAGTTGCAAAAATTTTTAAAGTCAAAGCAATCAGCTCCGGAAGAACTGTGATGGCATCACATGTTTTGTTCCAAATCTTACAATTTTTGGTATCTTTACAATTGGCCTACTTCCTGATGCTGTAAGATTATACATTAAAGAAACCTCTGTTTTCACAGAAAAGGAAAGCAGCACATCTTGTTTGCTGTCGCCATCACGCAGAGAAACATGAAAAATGACCTCCAGCTCTGAAAGCTCAAAAACCAGAGGACCAAGAGAATAAATCCATGCACGACTACTTCTTTAAAACTCACGATTTTTCAAACCCCTCTCTTTTGTTGGTAGGGATCTGACTCATAATTTTCAGAAACAAACAGGAAGCACTGAAGACATCTCCAAGTATTTCCTCTCCCCACCCTCCCTTCCACCCACCTCCCTTGTCTTTTACTTAATTTCTGGACACTTTATTATTTCTTTTGCTACATCCATAGTGAAAGCTGCTGCTCTATACTGGCTCCAATGTGCTAAGGTATACAGACGTTCTGCTGAGATCAAAGGGAAAGGTGCCCTTCCTCCCACTGGCTGGACAAAGTGAGGCTTTCACACAGCCTCTACACCAGCTGAGAAAGCAAAGTCCCTCCACCACGGCCTACAGCATCACATTGGCAGCTCTTCCCAGCAGCAAGCAAGGGCTATCAGGTCACCCTGCCCCAGGAAGCCTAAGGCCCAGGGCTGGAAGGGGCAGAAACCAGCTGGCCAGGCAGTACACATGACCACAGCAGAGTCCTGTTGAGTGGGACTCGGAGCAGAGAAACAGGATGAAGAAGTGTTAGAAGGTAATGTGCCGGGAAAGCTTTTTTACCTTACTCTGTTTATTACAGTGCTTCCTTTCATTGTATGCTTGGGGAAGAAAAAGAAAAATCATTTCCCCTTTTCCATTCACCACCAGGGCCTGTCACAATGCTGGGCAAGCAGCTGCATAGCACTGACTGGCAGGAGGCACTGCAGAGGGAAGACCTTAGGGCCAGCTCCTCTGCACCCCGAGCAGAGCCCTGACTGCAACTTGCAAGGAACCATCAGGAGTTTTTGATGACCATGATCACCCAAAACATGCCCTCAACCAACAGGTGGGTGGAGAAGGGGCAAAATCCAACATGTGGGAAAGGGCAGCAGTGGGACAGTACACTGACAGCCGCAGTGTCTCAGGGAGATGTGGCAGGAGGGGATAGGAGTCCTGCACCTGCTGGAGTGAGGTGGGGAAAACAACATGAGTGGCAACAGGAGAAAAGAAAGGACCTGGTTTGGAAAAGACCATGCAGCTACCACAAGGAACTGGAGCAAGGTGAGAATGTGGTGGGTGATGGAGTAGTCATCATTTGTGCATGACCAACACTCAGCCAGTGTGGTAAGAACCATGGAGGTACACAATAGAAAGCTACCTGTTCCCCTTTTCAGATAAGTCTGTGCTCTCAGGCTACTTTTTTTATTTTCTTGACGGAAAAAAAATAAAAATAAAAAAAAAAAAGTGGGATACATTCTAGCAGCCCTTCCCAGAAAGAAAATGTTCTACTTTTCAGGGCACTTTGTGTATCCCATTTCTTTATGTTAGTGCATAGTCCTACATGCAATTACAGGCAAACCTGAGATCCTGAGGTTTGTATCCATGCCACCCTGGCTCCCATAGTGACTTTGACTGTAGCAGCAAGGCTGCCCTGCTACTGGGCAGTTTCCCTGGAAAGGGAATGTGAACACACACACAAAAAAAGAGACACCAAAATTCCCATCTAGTTTCAAGTTAAATAAAATAATTGCTGTACACAACCCCATTTTAAAAGTCCTGTTAAAGTCAGCCTAATATTGTGCAATAATATTCAGCATAGTAAAACTATTCTAACCTTTTCCTTATCTCTCCACAACCCTCTTGGATGCCTTATCACAAGAAGTCAACTCAATGCCTGGCACATTAAGATTAAAAACACACTCACTGACTTAGCTACAATTCCCTATTCATTTGTGTATAGTAAATAATACTACTTAGCTATAAGCTGATCTGAAAAGATAGTACAGCACTCCACCTGAAAATCAGCTCCAGTTTTATCACCTTTTTAGATTTTATTACAAAATCAAAAAGCCAATCAACTAGCTCTGTGATGCAGCCTTGTGTATACTTACACAGTTTCTTCTCCAAGTCAAACAGCACCACATTGTCTGGGGTAATCTCACCCACTCACATAATTAGTCTGCTATATTTTAACACTTCCGTTTAAGAGGACATTGAGAGATGCTTCAGCCTGAGTGGCAGAAGGTTTGGCTTCCTGCTAAACCAGAGGTGCTCTTCTCAAGCTTTTTCTCCAACTGGAAAACATAGCTGCCAGCCTTGCCCCAAGTACCTTGCTGAAACAGAACTCTATTATCTTCTCATTTGACACATGGAAATAAACCAGCATGCATCTAGGTGATGCTTGACACTTTTCTGAGTTACAAGACTCATAGATCACATGTTCAATAAAAGAACTAAGTTGACCCAAATGCAGGAAAGAGCAAAAGTAAACACTGAGCTATTTCATTCAATTCATGCTAGCAACCTTTCAGAGCTTGACTGTCTCTAAGCAACAGTCAACTCCATTAGCACAAATCATCTACTAAATTGTTTAAGTATATGAACTCCTATTGCTTAGAGAGCGCTAAGCAGCACTCATACAAACTGTTTGATCATGAACAGTGACATGCACCTATGGATAAAAAATAGCTTACAGAGTAAATGTATATCCACAGCCTCAGTGGTTTGAAAAACTATTCACCAAGGCAAAAGGCAGGATAATCCCTGATACTGCAATCTACTCATATATAAATTCTTCCACGACTATAGTGCCCTAAATGAGACATCAGAAGTTAACTGCTCTCCTGTGAACCATTAAGATATAAACAGATATTGGTTAAACCTAAATAGATGATCTTTCTTAGAAAAATGGAAAGCAGAGATGAGGATTTATTCCAGTGCATTTATATATGCTCCTTGCTACTCTGGCAACTTAAAAGGAGTACAAATTGTTCCCGTGTCTCACAATGTGCAATTCATCTAGCTGGTCTGCAGCTCCATGTTAGCAATTATGCAAATTGGAAGTGAGCTTGAGCCTTTGTTGTTTATTTTTTTCCCCTGATCTTCAATCTGAAGAGGTTTTAGAACATTTCTGTTTATTTTTACCTTTCAAGTTCATTTTTTTTTCCTAGGAAATGAGCACTGGAAATAACTATTTGTTTGTATATAAAGCTCTGTTTATACAAAAGAAAAGCTTGTATCCAACTTGTCATCCTGAAATTAGAAAAAGGTATCACAGCACTTATGTTCACCAAAGTTGTGTGGAAGTTCCTACCAACTAAATTTGTACAGATCTTGTCACAGCTGTGGAGAAGACTTTTAACTGGCATTTGGATCAGAATCTCTGCTGACTTACTTGTGGCAACACAGCACCCAGAAAACACCTGGCTGGCAAGTGCTCAGCTCTCCACCTGCAAGTGATGGCACAAATATCCCACCTGCCCTCCTCTCAGTGCACATTAGCAAAAGTGGCAGAAGTAAAATAAGATTTCCCAGCACCGCCTAGCAATGTTCTCTGGCCAAGTCCCATTTGAAACCAGTTACTTCCGCATTAGTGGGAAGTCAATCAGAAATCCAGACACACAAAAATTCATCTGGCCACTCAGGTTCCAGTTTAAGGTGGGAACATTATCTTCAGAACATGAAGAGCCACTAGCTAGCTGGGGCAGTGTTGAAGTCACGACCACTGCTTTTCCTTGAAGAGTTCAGCCTTTACAGAAATTATCTCAAGTCATTTACATCTGTATCACTACAAAGAGCCCATCAGCTTCCTTCAGGCAATCCTCAGTCCCTTCACATACACTGTTTATCCTGAAAGATTCTACCTTCAGTCTAGGGACTGGATAGTGGTAGAGCCATCTGCCCATCTCCCAAAATAAATCTCTAATCTGGAAAAAAAAGAGTATCTCCTCCTTCCTGCAAACAACAGGAAACCAAAGCTCATTGGCATCCCAAGACTCAGAATTGCTTGATTTTTCAAACTACCCTAGAAGCAGAAACTGTGCATAAGATTGCATCTTCAGTGATAACAGATAATCACTTGTTAACTACTGTTTGGGTTGTGTGGACCCCTTACTGCTCAAATTTTCCCTTCAACATCCCCCCACCAGCCACAAAAACTGCAAGTGTGTGGCAGAAGCAGCATCAGTAGTACAAAGGTGCATGCAACTGCCAGCACAGAGTGCTCTTTCAGGACACCAGAGCTCAGTAATGGGGACAAAACTGACTGCTACTCCACAACTTACACAGTAGATTTAATGCTGGAAGTGAGGAACTGCAGCGAACCAGCTCAGGCTGCATAGCACAGAGAGCAGCTCCAAACACCACACAGAGCTACCAACATATTTCATTGGATTCATAAATTCCTTTCTCTTCTTTAACTGAAATAGATAGCCTACCTCATGTCACTGAGAAGAATTCAGTCCCATTTAGACAAAGACCAAGACCTCATAGAAGATACTGAATGTTCAGTTTACATAACATCCATATTTATTCTGGCTGCAAAAGTCAGGGAGAAAAAAATGCACCTGTTTTTAAAAATAATAAGTGCCTTCATAAGTCCTTAGAAAACAAGCACTCAGATCTGATTGCTAAAACTATCATCACATAGAAACATCATGTTCTTGAGCAAAACCAGACAGAACATAGACATTCCAGAACTCCTTCAACAGGTAACATCATCCACCTACCTAGATACCCACAGCCAAGGCGCAAGAGACCACTCTGACAGTATTTGAAGATACCTGAACACATTTCGCCACTCAGGCAAGTCTTGGAATACAATATCTTTGGTATCCTCAGAGAACTCAAATGATTGGAAAGAAGTACTGACAAGTTATTTTCAGTTCTTTCAGGCTAAAGGGATAAATACTTCAAGTTCCTCTACAACATCTGCTAAACCAAGATAGATGAAAAGCAGCTACTGAAAAAATGCTTTCTTTCACCTGAGCTTGCTGGAAATGCTGCTCTTCATTCTTTGATCTGGACATAAACTTTAATCAGTTCCACTAAGATCTTTAATCCACGCACTTGCCGCTACAAGCTAGACTACTATAACGCATGCATATCAACAACATACAAAAAGGAGGTACAAAGTGCAACTGAGACCGAATTCTCCTTGATTCATTCATGTCCCACTCAGATCCAGTCAACCATGAACTCCTTAGGCTCTCCTGTAAAAATGTATCCAAGAAATGTTTATGCCACCAAACAGGCTTAAACAAGCTTTTCCAGTCTAGTGTTTGATCTTCAGCACCGTCCACATCACCCCAAAATATCTTTAAAATAGAGTTTTACTTTATATTGAAACAAAATAGCTTCTGGAGTATAATTTATGTTCTCATCCACTCCTCTTTTAAGTTCTTCAAAGGCAATAGGACATAGTGCCCTAATTTCCTTGAGTTTATTAAATTAGCAGTTGAAGGTATGAGTCCTTAATGATGCTACTACACCCAGATAGTGGGCACACAGAGCTACCATGTCTTTTACAGAAGCCCACAGTCACAAAGACTTAGCAAGGTACTTTGAATTTAAAATTCTCCTTTGATCCACAGATGGCTCACTCTTCACAATAAACCTACAAAAAATCACTCAGCAAAGTCTCTTCTATTTCCAGAGTCTTTTGTTGTCTGACTTTATAAGTGTCAGGCTATTTTGTGAAGTAAGTCACGACCATGCCAATGGGCAATCACAACTATCAATTCTCCCGCAGAAAAAAACCCTGAGCTATTCAAAAACACACATGGATGCCCCAGCAAGATACTGTTGCACAGGGGAGTTCTCTCTCTCCTATCTTGCAAACATCACATTTCCTGCACCCTCTTCCACATCCTGCTTATAATACTTCACCAAATGGTACTTTTTTTCAGATTAGCTAAGATTCTTACAGGCCCCCCCCCAAACTCAGTATTTTCAAAGCCACAGTACAATTTCTGAACTAATACTACCTCCTACATATTATCTTGTTTCTACACTCCAAGCTTGCCTGATGCAACCACAAAACCTTGATCTGGCCATTCTCAAGGGATGACTGCAAGAGCCAATTATCTCTCCAGATGCTCTCCTGGAAAAGTTTTTGGCTGCTCTGAAGTCCATTCCAGGAACAATACGTTCTTCAAGTGGATGATTCAGGAGGTTTGCATCTTATTCAGGAGGTTTTGCATGTTATAAGAAGGAAAGAAAAAGTGATTTCTTTTTCAGAGTCATTCCTTTAAATAATTATTTGATCTTCTACCTAAAGCTGCATCTGGAACAAGCCTCCAAAGAGACTTCATCCGGGTGAGGCATCAAGGTCACCCTTCTGCTCCCAGATCTGTGAATGCTTGTAAAAGCACAGCCCTAGTAATTCCTACAACCAAACAGCAAGTTGCCCTCAAGACACCTCAGCATAGTTCTGATTCTGAACTTCATTAGATAAATTACATTGAAAATGTCTGAAATTTTAAGCACCAACAGGAGTTCTCCCCAAATAGCTCAAAAATGTTGTCATAATTCATCACCTCCTAAATTTCCCTTTGTTTTCTTATACTTATCTTTCCATATATGGATAATTGATCTGCAAGCTAAGTGATCTTCAAGTTCATTTCTAAAGTCAAGTCTCTGCTGAAGCTCAAACACAAAGCAACCCAAAGCTTTCTGCATCTGTATTTTGTGGAGAAAAAGATCAGATCAGAGCAAATATGGTTTTTACCATCCCGTTGACTCACTTTACCATTTGAGAGTGGGTGTATTGCCTGCTCATTTCCCGAACTTGTCCAGAGAGTTTTAATTGCTGCCCATAAATGGTTTCAATTTCACCTACAAATGATCATTCAAAGTGTTCACTAGGAAACCTCTTTGCTTTCACTCCTTCTGATGCACCCAGAGGTTTTTTGGGTTGGTGGGCTTTTTTAAGGTGGCATTTTTATTATTGCGTTAATTCTATTTGCAGGGCTTCTAGTTCTTGTATTAGAAGTCATAGCAATTCTTCCTGGTCTCTTTTGAAGATGCAGGGTTTTTTCTGTGATTGCTTATTGCACCATGGCTCCACGAGAACACCTGTCACAAATTTCCATTTTGGAAGTTGGATCCATCTCATGATACCAGGTTACCATCAATCACAAGTAATGTGACAGTTCTGGAGACTTAAGAGCTGTTTCCACTATAAAGAAAAGTTTAAGATGGTATAAGGCATTTTGTTGATCATTTATTCAGAAAGAATTTATAAAGAATGCCATTCAGAGGGACCTTGACACGCTTGTAAAGTGGGCTGATGCCAACCTCATGAAGTTTAACCATGCCAAGTACAAGGTCCTACACCTGGGTCTGAGCAATCCCAGGCACAGCTACAGGTTGGGGAGAGAAGAGATTCAGAGCAGCCCTGAGGAGAAGGACTTGGGGGTGTTGGTTGATGAGAAAATGAACATGAACCGGC